>CATIWK010261749.1:0-13159 GCA_949634005.1 Mallotus japonicus
AAAAAGACTAGAATTCAAGGATGCTAAGAGTTCAAGAAAATGCAAGAAGCATTGAACAAACTACAAAACACAAAGTGGATCATTATAGCTTACTGAAAATAAGTGGATTTTTTCCTAACTTAAGGAGATTGAAATCAGATACCTAGAAAGAGATGCTGCATTATTAGACATGAACAAAAGATACAAAATGAAAAAGTAATTCAAAAATTTAAAGCAAGTAGCTTTTGGTTAGGAAAATTCATTGAAAATGAAACCCAATTCAGTGGTGGAGCTAAATAACAATATGTGATAGATGCATAACTCTGTTCTGCATAACTACAAACGATGGTGGTGATGGTGGTGGCGACCTCTTCCTTGTCACCGGCAAAACCAACTCACTCTTTTTACCATTTCCTTGATAAAAAGTACCAGTCAATTCATGGCTACCCATTAAATCTTTAGAATTGCTATTGCTATTCCAAGTACCCACATAACGGCTTCCATCGGGCCATGTAAAAATCTCATTTCCTTTAGGTACCCTATTTTCCCATTGCCCATGATAGTGATTCCTCTACCTGAAATTACGCCATTTTTCCATTCACCATCATACACATTTCCATTTTTTTGACAATCATGAAGAAGCGGTGAACCAAATGCTCTCACCGCCTCCGCCATAAGAACTCTCCAATCTTCTCTCGCCGTCGAGCTCTGTGTCTTGCAATTCCAACAGATTTATTTTTGAATCAGAGGAAATTGTAAGACGATGTTGTCTGTTTTGTAAATAAAACTCAAAACAGAAAGAAATTTCTTTGCAAATAAATAAAAATCGAAACAGAAAGAAATTGCTTTGCAAATAAAACTCAACAGAAAAAAAAAATTAAGGAAGAGGGCATATGTTATGTGTTTTAGGTCATCAACAAGCTCATTTTAGGTGTTAACGCGCTCTGTCTAGTGTGTAAACACGCATCAATCCATGCTGGCAGACTTGATGTGCAATAGAAAAATAAGTTCTTATCTTTGAGGGTAACATGGGTCCAAAATAGAAGTATAGTTGTGTTATAGAAAAAAATGATAGTTGAGATATGCAATAGGTTAAAGTTGAAAAGTTCAGGGGTGAAAAAGTGTATTTAGCCTTTATCTATTTATTTCTTTTTATTTTCATAGTATGTTCATACGTGTCTTTGTTTGGATCTACGTGGAGGAGTACCAAGAAAATGAGTAGCCACGTGTGGAATGTATAATGTAATTACGGTAGTCTGGTTCCCACATAATCAAGCTGATTCCTTAATGAAGCAGGTTAGCTTCATAAAATAAAATAAAAATAAATATTTCTTAAGGAAGAAGCCAAATTACAACTATAAAAATAAAAAAAAATACAAATAGAACACACTCCGTCTATCCATCCAAAGAAGTTCTGATCAGCGAAGTTTCATTTGCAACTTTCTCTCCACGCTAAAAGCGGCTTACAGGTACGCTTTCCGCTGCGATTTCAGGTCTTTCCCTCCATTTTATCTTCAATCCCTCACAATCTCTATCCCCAAAAACACACACCCAAAAAAAAAAATAATTGTTAGCTTTTTAGGGTTACGCTTCTTCTTCTGATTTTGCTTTTGCGCGGCTTACTGGAACGCGTTTGCTCCTCTTCAAGTCATGGACTCCACTCTCGTCATCAAGGTCCGTTTTTTTTTTTTTTTATAATTTTAGTAATCTGATTAATTAATTGTTTTTTTTTCTGTTTATTTATTTATTTTTTTTGTTTTCTGCATGCTCGAATTGAGAAGTGGTAGAGTGAAATTGGGACTGATTGTTTAGATTATTTGCTCGTTATTTAGCATAAAGGTTGAAGCTTTTAACTTTGATTCTTGTTGGACTGGATTTACGGCTTGTTTGGTTTAATCAGTGTTGAATTTTGAAACTAATTTGAGCTTTTATACTTAATAATTTGTGAGGGTTTTGGTAGATGGGTAGTTTAATTTATCATTATTATTGTTGTTGTTGGGGTTGTTTTTGTTATTATTTAAACTAGGGCTTATTGTTGATTTTGTCTTCTCATTTTTGGTTGTTGTTTCAGGCTAAGTATGGTGATACGATGAGGCGTTTCAATGCTCCCATTAATGAGAATGGGCAGCTTGATCTTGACATGAGTGGACTAAGGGCAAAGATCCTTGGTCTCTTCAATTTCCCTCCTGATGCTGATGTTATACTAACTTATGTTGATGAAGATGGGGATGTCGTCACGCTGGTTGATGATGATGATTTAGTTGATGTCATGAAGCAAAGTTTGAAATTTTTGAGGATTGATGTACAGCTTAGGAATGATAAAGTTTCCAAGTCTTCTGCTTCTAATTCTAAATCCAGTACTTCCTCTACACCCTTGAGATCTCCTCGAGTCCACACCCCTTTGCATGATATTCATGCTGGTGTTGCTGATGTCTTGAAATCTACTGCTGTTGCTGATTTGCTCAAAGCTGTGCCAGAGCATTTGGTTGAGGCTCTTTCAAAGCTATCTCTTGAATTGGCTTCAAAGGCTGCCTATTCTAATTCTGCGGTCACTGAACTCAAATCCTTCTTGCATTCTGCCCAGCAGTCTCCTGATGGTGCAAATTCTAGCGGGAATGTTGAAAACCCAATGACTTCAGGAGGTTCTTCTGTGCCTAATGCTGCTACCACCAATCATAAAACCACCCAGGACTTGAAGGTCGAAAATGTGACTAGAGGTGTTGGTGTGTCCATCAAACCTGCATCTGCTTCTGTTGATTTGAATCTCAATCCTCCTTGTGATTCCAATCCATCTGGATGTGCAACCTACTTTGAACAAACTGTGAACTGTGATGACAGGAAAGAAAAAAAGAAACAGAATGTTGGCCGTTCAAGTATTTCTATTCACTTTGGCTCACCTGCCGGTGCTTCTGATTCAGCAAGGCCTTTAGGTGAATGTCCATTTAGTGGAATGCCTGCGGCAAATGACTCATCTGCGCCTCCTTTCATATTGCCTCGAATTTCTCCTTTTAAAAGGAGCAGTGGTCGCAATGATGCCCTGGGTGGCAGTTTTCATAGAGGTGTTCAATGTGATGGTTGTGGGGTTCATCCCATCACTGGACCTCGATACAAGTCCAAAGTGTAAGGAACATATCTATATATCTGTTTTTCCTGCCTGCCTGCAAAGATAATACAAATGTATTCATAATCTATTTCTCTTATTTATGCAGAAGAGAGGATTATGACCTCTGCAGCATCTGCTTTTCAGACATGGGTAATGAAGCTGACTACATTAAGATAGACAGGCCAATGTCTTATCGACATCCCCGACCATTCAAAGGGTTACATGATCCAGTATATACGCTTCCCATGACACGTGTTACATGGTTAATGTAATTAATTACTTATATATTTTTAATGATTTACCCTTTTTGCTAACCATTTGCTAGGTTTACTGGGTTGGCTCCACACCAACACATGCAATGAGACACTGCGGATTAAAGCCAGCCCGAAGTAAGCTGGACAGTCGCTTCATTTCGGATGTAAATGTATTGGATGGGACTATGATGGCTCCATCCACTCCGTTTACCAAGATTTGGCGGTTGCGCAATAGTGGCAGCGTTGCATGGCCTCAGGGATCACGGCTTGTGTGGATTGGGGGAGACAAGTTCAGCCATGCGGATTCTGCTGAATTAGAGGTCATTCCTCAACTTTGCTTTTTCTCTTTTTCTGTTTTAATTGTTGCATGGAGATTATGAGACTTATATCTTCATTTGTTGGTCTTATCAATTCCCATCAGATTCCTGAGAGTGGTGTACCTGTGGATGGGGAAATTGATGTGGCAGTTGATTTTACTTCGCCTAAATTAACTGGTCGCTATCTTTCGTACTGGAGAATGGCCTCCCCATCAGGCACAAAATTTGGGCAGCGCGTCTGGGTTCTTATTCATGTAAATTTCATTTCTGGCCCTTGCTTAAACTTTCATGTTTTAGGATATAAACATGAGTTTCTAATATCTATATTTGTCCTTGCAGGTTGTTGCTTCCACGAATGAGGCTCTTTCTGATGGAGTTCAAGTTTTGAACTTGAATTTTCCGCCAGACTTCTCTGGCTCTAAATACCCTGAAGTTATAGACGTGAATGTTCAGCCAGTTATGGATAGTGGGATTGTGGAGTCCAGCGCTCCAACTCCAACTTCTACCTCAGTGTCAGTGCCGGTGACAGTAAAGCCCACGGTTGATGTTGAACCCCCAAAAAAGGACCAGGAGATTTTCTCCATGAGTGACCCCATTCTGCTGCGTAATGGTGTTTCAACGTTTGCTTCTCCTCAGGCATCCCCTTCTGTGTCATATCCCATTATAGATTTGTCTGAAGCAGGGCCCATTGTAGCTGTTCCTGCTGTGGATGTCTTAAAATCATCTGAAGAGACTGATGTAAAGGATGATGTTGAGAAGTCTCTTCTCAAAGAACTTGAGGAGATGGGCTTTAGGCAGGTTGATTTGAACAAGGAAATCTTGAGGATGCATGAGTATGACCTGGAGCAGGCAGTGGATGATCTCTGCGGTGTTTCTGAATGGGATCCAATTCTTGAAGAGCTGCAGGAGATGGTAAGGTTTTCCGGTCACTCAGGAGGATAGTCGGTGTTATTTTTCCATTTTTGTATTTTTATCTTTCTTGCATTATATCTTTGGCCTTTCTTAGAGCACTTTGTAATGGATTATAGAGGATTACAGTTTGTGGTGCGCGTTGTGGCTGCAGGGTTTTCGTGATGAAGAAATGAACAGGAAGCTGCTTAAGAAGAACAATGGAAGTATCAAGGGTGTGGTGATGGATCTACTCACTGGAGAGAAGGCTTGATTTTGATATAATTATCTATCTACTCTATATGGAGGAATAAATGTAGTGATAACTATGTGAACTATTGTTATGGTTATGTAAGAATGGCCTGGTGGACATAAATCTATGCAATATGCCAATATGTAGGTTGTGGATGAATATGTTTATATATAAAAATATATGTGTATATGTTGAGGTTCCCTGTTTATTCATCTGTCTTATGGATTTTGTTTATTGCCGGCTGAGATGCTAGACTTGGTCTTACATGCAGCGATAGGGACTAGAGTCGTTTCTCTTGTGCTTCGTTCTCTCTATTGTTTGTGTGAATGGATCCAAATCCAATTTGGTGAAGCACAGATGCCCCAGTCCTTTGTAGTGTAGGTAGGGGTGTAATTGAGCCGTTTGGTTCATTTATAATGGTTCATTTATAATCGAGTTGAGCTTATTATCCCACTTGGTGTTTACGAGTTTAAACGAGTTTAAAAAATTAAAATAAATTATTTATTAAATAAATTATAGTATATTTAATAAAAATTATAATTTTATTCTAATAATATATTTTTTAAAATATTTTTTACAACACCAATTTATATATTATATATATAAAATCAAATTACTACACATTACGAATCGGTTCACGAGCTTTTATTCGATTATAGCTTGTTTGTGAACTTTACGAGCCGAATTTTATATAACTTGAACTCGGCTCATTTATTAAACGAGCTTTTATTGAGTCAAATAACGAGCTTTTATTGAGTCAAATATCGAGCTGCTCGCGAGCTGGCTCGGCTCATTTACACCCTAAGTAAATGAGCCCTGGTGTCACAAGTTAGCAACGTTATCCTTCATCAATTGATAATTTGAATTTATTTTCAGACACCGAAATGCGTGTGAAAACTGCATTCATTATGACATTTAGTTGCAGAATTTGTTGATTTATACATTTAATTGAATTATTAAAAAAAAAGGGTTAGTACCGACATCTGAAGTTTGGATTTCCAAGATTAGATGTTGGGATTTGCAAGTTATCGGTGAGCATTGAATGAAAAAAAAAAAGTTTATAACATTATAACATTAGAAAAAAGAAAAAATTCGTTAAAAGCTAGAAGCAGCTCAAACTCTGAAGTTCCTTTATGTTTCTTGAGCTCTAAGTTCCTTTACATTTCTTGATGGCCAAAAATTAAAAGAAAAAAAAAATGAAATAGGAGGAGGAGGTAGTCCAGTGACAAGTGAGTCCACCAGGCATCTCGTGTCCTCTAATGTTTGACAGAGATCAGTTTCCATGTGCTCTTGATTAGTTTATGGCTCCACACTCTCTCTATTATATTATTCACAAATATCTCTTCTTTCTCCCTCCATTCTTATCTATAGTCTTTACTTTATTGAACAGACGCAATCACCTCCATGATTTTGTCTGTAGATCAGGAGTGAACTTCTGTACAAGCAAACATTAAAAATTAACTCCAATGCCCATTTCTCCACTTAACTAACTTCTTTAGTGGGTCATGGAATTTTTGTGGAAAAAACAATTCTTTTTTTTTTAATTTAAAAAAAAAAAAGACTTCTTTTTTTAGTTGAGTCTGCATCCATTGGCTCTCTTCCCCCCCTTTCTGGGGGAGATTCTTCTCTTCTCCCCATGAATTTCATAGGTAACCTCTTTGGGCTTTGAGCTCTATATCTTGCTTTCTTTGGCCTCTCCTCTCTCCATTGCGCATGTGGGGGTCTCTTTTTTTTATTTTTTATTTTTTCCTCGTTCATTATCAAGGACATGTAAGCCATAAATCTATATGATTTTTGATATATGGTTTTGGTTTTTGAGATGTGGTTATTAGCAGAACATATCACAGAGCATGTCTTGGTTGCTACTTTGTTTCATTGTCAGCTTATCCATTTAACAAATTTGAACGAGCTTTTCAATATTTTTTCCTATTTGAGGTATTGTTTGTGATTTTAATACTAAATGAGTGATAAAGGACTAGAACAGTTGAGTTTGAGGAGATATAGATGTTGAAAGCTTTCCCCTTTTAGAAACATGGAATCTGGGAATAGGTTTTACTCATCTGATGAGTTCAATTTGGATGTTAAATGGCTCATTGACCCAAATCATCTTTTTGTCGGTCCAAGAATTGGAGAGGGAGCTCATGCCAAAGTGTACGAAGGAAAGTAAGTTTGCAACTCTTTAATTACATGATTCTTTATCTGTAATTGCATTGTCAATAAAAATACAAACTTTATACGTTGATTTACTGGCAGTGGCATTCTGTTGACTAGTGTATTCGATTAAGAAGCCTGGCTTGTATTTAAACAGATTCGTTTCTTTTACTTATATCTTTCATATCTGCATACTCAACCTCGGTGAATGATTAACCTTTCATGGAAGTGCTGCATCTTAGCAATCAAGAATGGACCTGGGCTTTGAGTTTTTATTTTTTCTAATCTTTAGATTGTAGTTTGGTGCCTGTTTATGTTGAGTTACCCAACTTTCTGGATTTTCTTCAGATATAAAAACCAGACTGTTGCTATCAAAATTGTTCATAAAGGAGAAACTCCAGAGGAGATCACAAAGAGAGAAGCACGATTTGCAAGAGAAGTTGCAATGTTATCAAGGGTTCAACATAAGAACTTAGTGAAGGTTAGATTTGATTTTATGGCATTTGGAATTGTTGTTCTTAGCTATCCTCCATAATATCATTTAATTGGCAGAAGGTCAACTGATAACAAGACATAACAAATTTCAGATTGCTAACAGTAAAGGTTGTGCCTCCACAGTTTATTGGTGCCTGCAAGGAACCAGTAATGGTCATAGTTACTGAGCTTTTATTGGGAGGGACACTACGAAAATACTTGTTGAACATGCGACCAAGGTGCTTAGAAACTCGTGTTGCCATTGGTTTTGCTCTTGATATTGCTCGTGCTATGGAATGCTTGCATTCTCATGGGATCATACACCGTGATCTGAAACCAGGTGAGCTTTTATGTTCTATTGATTTATGATCCTAAAATGTTGGAAATAATAGAGTTTAGAAAAATACCATGTTTTCTTGTGGCAAATACACAATTTTCATTTCGTACGTCTTAATGATTTATATTATGTCTTACTGGTATTGGCAACAACAAAAGCTTTGACCAAGCAACTATAAATCAGATATGCACCTCCTATTGCACAGTACTAAACCAGTCCAACCCACCCATTAGTATTGAAGGCTTCTTCTTCTCATTACTGATCCTTATTACAACCACTATTGAACAAGTTTCTTGATTATAAAAATTTTCTAGAATTTCTTACCGTCAAGAAGTGTAGATACTTGCTGGCACTTTAAGTTGCTGTTACATATCCGCTTTAGGAGCTGCCCACAATGTTCAGAGATGTCATTAGTTGGTTTGGGGTGTCTCCATTGAGACAATAAAGTATATGCAGCAGAATTACTGGTCTAAAGCGTGTCACGTCTTATGTCAGTGGGATGGTGGCGTCTGGAAAGGGAACAGTTTTTCGTAGTCAACAAGCTAAGTAGGTTTCAGTTCTGTCACTATTATGCTTCCTGTTTTAATGATGCTAATTTGAGCATATGGCATATGCCATGCCTATTTGTTCCATTTTTGTCTGCCAGTTAGATTAGGTCCATCACTAAAACAGTTATTGATGTTACCAATCCCTAACCTAGTAATGATTTTATAGCTTTCGTGATAGCTGTGAAAGATAATGAATTCCACCAAACTAGACGCTGTAAGAAATGCTTTAAGATTAATGTGGTCTGTGAATCCCATGTAGTGACTTCAAACGCTCATTATTTTGCAGAGAACTTGCTCTTGACAGCGGATCACAAAACTGTCAAACTAGCAGATTTTGGCCTAGCAAGAGAGGAGTCATTAACAGAGATGATGACTGCTGAAACAGGAACATACCGTTGGATGGCACCTGAGGTACTTCATTAATGAAGGCATATTTTCAGTTTGTGTTTGGAAATCAATCTTTCTCCTCTTTTCTCTCTCAGCAACCACTTCTTGAGTTAGTGCTTGTTTCACTGTTTGATGGCAGTTGTACAGCACTGTTACATTGAGGCAGGGAGAGAAGAAGCATTACAACCATAAAGTGGATGCCTATAGTTTTGCAATTGTGTTGTGGGAACTCTTACATAACAAGTTGCCATTTGAAGGCATGTCAAATCTACAAGCAGCATATGCAGCAGCTTTTAAAGTAACCATCTCAACTCTATTCTTGATACCTTTGCATACTTTTTTTTTTCCTTTTTTAATGCTTTAGTAGTAGTTCTCTGATACCCTTCAGCCATTAAAAATTTAAAATTCAACCGTTAAAGTGATGGATTCTGCTGTTGCAGAATGTGAGGCCTAGTGCCGAAAACCTCCCAGAGGAATTGGCAATTATCCTAACTTCATGCTGGAAGGAGGACCCTAATGCTCGACCTAATTTTAGCCAGATTATCCAAATGCTCCTTAATTATATTGCCGCTACTGCACCTCCAGAACCAGCTATAACTCATCGAATTTTCACTTCTGAGAATACCATTTTGCCTCCAGAATCTCCAGGCACAAGCTCCTTGATGGCAGTACATGATGATACTGGGGAGACCCCAAAAGAAAATATGGACAGCCAGCCAAAAGGTTTCTTCTTCTGCTTCAGCCAGTGTTATTAATCCCTTAACAGCAACACAATGAATGCAACCCTTGTCCTTCCTTGAGGTCAAATGTGGTTGGGGGGAGATCGGTAGACAGAATAGGCTTTAGTCTCAGGAGTACATCTTGTTAACAGCTCAAATAGTTAATCAATAAATTTACAGTTTTATTTTTCATTCAAGTGGAGACGCTGCATAATACGTATCTGATGCCGCTGCTAAATTTGGTTACTGCGTATGATCAAAATGCTAAGTCTGATATCGACTCTAATATTGAGGTCATCTTTTATTGTATATATCATCAAAATAAGTAAGCTGAAGGAAACCAACTCCAAGTTTTGTTAGAAAATTATGGAAGAAATGAATGTAGCTCCTCCAAATAGATCCTTGTGAGAAAATGAGAGGGCAAAATATGTCTCCCAGCTTGCAAACTGGTTCTTCATTTTTTTCTTTGAGTGAAAGCAAGGAAGAGACCTTTAGATTTGGAATTCTTGTTTACTTAAGGCTTAGGGGATTACCTTTATGTCTTCGTTCCGCTTACTGTATGAAACTTGTCAGCTGAGTCATTCTCTCCAGAGTCTCCTCACGCTGAGAATTGCAATAAACCAGGCGCTCACGGTTGCATTGTTTCGTATAAGATGCCTTGGCACATGGGATTATCTAACTTTTATCTAATTTAAAGATTCATTGGCTGGAAATGCGTTGATCACACAACATCGTGTATGTTCATTCATTGCCATCAAATGTACACAAAATTAATGGAAACATAAAAAAACTAAAAACAAATGATCCTTAAGTGCTTAAACTGATTAGTTTTACCTTTACCAGTAATCGTTGCAGGAACACAAACCCTCTTTAAAGTGGTGGAAGCGATTTCGATCCCTGAGGATAATTTCTCTATCATATACCTTTGATATTATTTTAACCGCATTGTGGCAATCTGTACACACTCTCAGATTTTTCGAAACTCTAATTGTAGTTCCAGGAGGAGTTTTAATGAGACCAAATGCAATGGCCAGCTTCTCACTATGATGGGACACTGCAGCCTCCTTATCATCTTCATCTGCATCTAGTCTCGCGTCCTCTGTGTTGGGGACATATCCAGCAGACTTGATTCGTTTCATCATTTCTTCAGTGGCAGTATAAACTTCCTTTAGTGGACGTGAATTCTCTTCAGCCAAAAACTCATATATCTTCCCTTCCAACTCAATTAAGCTAGAACCAGGGGTTTTCTTGATTCCTTTCTCTTTCATCTGACTCCTTGTCCTCATTGCATCCTCCCACCTCCCTACTGATGCATAAATATTTGACAGCAGAATGTAATCCCCACTATGCATGGGTTCCAACCTGATTAGGTGTTTCACTACTTGTTCCCCTATTTCTATATTTTTATGGGCCCTACAAGAAGCCAGCAATGTTCTCCATATAACTGCATTGGCTGGTATTGGCATTTTCTTTATAAACTGATAAGCCTCTTCAATCAATGCAGCTCTACCAAGGATATCTACCATGCAACCGTAATGTTCCATCCTTGGTTCAATACCAAACTCTTTACTCATACTGTTAAAAAACTCACGACCCTCATCCACCAGACCAACGTGACTACAGGCGGAAAGCACTCCAATGAAGGTAACATCATTTGGTTCAACATTACTTTCCTGCATCATATGATAGATCTCAAGGGCCCTTTTTCCTTGTCCGTTGTTAGCAAGACCCTGAATAAGGGCTGTCCATGAGTACACATTTTTCACAGGCAGCATTTGGAAGACTTCAATTGCACTACCTATTAGTCCGCATTTCCCATAAAAGTCTATTAATGCCGTTCCAAGTGTGACCGTGAGCTTCATCCTCTTCCTCTTAATATACAAATGAATCCATTTACCAGTCTCCAATGCTCCGAGGGCAGCACAACAGGAGAGTGCACTGACCACAGTAACCTCATTGGGATCCAAATTTGCCTTTTGCATCTCATTAAATAGATCAAGCGCCTCCTCGCATCTCCTTGCTTGACTGTAACCGGAAATCATAGCACTCCATGCAACAACATCCTTTCGATCCATTTGGTCAAACAATCTTCGTGCTTTGTCCACCTCACCACATTTCGCATACATATCAACTAGAGCAGTTACTAAATTCACATTTACACCAAACCCATTTGCCCTCACATATTCAGCAATCCACTCTCCCAATTCTATATCAGCCAACCTACCACAAGCCGCTAAAACACTAATCAAGGTGATATCATTACACCTAACACCCAATTCTCTCATTTCATAAAATAACTTCACAACATCCCCGTAATAGCCGCTCTTAACATACCCTGAAAACATTGAATTCCACGCAAAAATATCTCTCTCAGACATTCGATCAAACAATTTCCTCGCAATTTCAATTTCACCACAATTTGCATACATATGAATCAAAGTGTTCAAAACTATAGAATTAGACCCAAACCCACACTTCACAATCTGGGCATGAATCTGTTCCCCTTCTGTTCTCCCGCGCAGTCGTGAACAAGCTTTTAGAGCAGAAGGGAATGTGAATTCATCGAAAGTAACCGCATTTTCAAGCATCTGTTTGAAAAAGGTCAGGGCTTTTTGAGGAGATTGCTTCATATTGAAGGCCCTTATCATGACATTATAAGCAGAAGAATCGGGACAGTCGATATTGTCGAAAATAGATAGCGCGTATTCCATAGGGGTTGGGAGGAGAATGGCAGCAGATTCTAGAAGGTTCTCGGTGACTGTGGAGTCGAGGTGGCGGCGAGTTTTGAGAAGGTGAGCGTGGACTTGATTCAGGTCTTTGATTGTTCTGCATTGTTGTAGAATTAGGGTTTTTGGGTTCTCTGGAAATTGGGAAATGGGGGATATTGGAGTGAGGATATTGGCGGGAAACTGCGCAAGTGGAGCAGTAGACATTTTTTTTGCAGCAGGTTTGGTCGTGGAAACGTTTAAAATGCGGCTAAAAGCCAAACGACATCGTTTTCCTATTGCATTGAAAATTTGATTTATGATGGCTAAGATTGGTCCAGCTGAGCTGATTTGGCTTTTCTATTAACCAAAGAAGAATGAAAATAAATAGACCAAACCCATACTTAGCACTCTGAATTTGTAGTAAAAATTTCATTAGCTCTCGGAATTTAAGATCTGACCTTATAGATACTTTAACTTCTAAAATTTGACCTTATAGACATCTCCTTATAGAGAGTGATGTCACGCGCTCCAGCTGAGAAATTGGCTCAATTTGTCTTTTGTTGACGAATTTCTTTTCAGTCCTTACCTTTTGTTGACAAATTTCTTGTTAGTCCTTAAATTTATATTTAAAATTCAAATAGGGTCAAATTGATTATTGTACAAAAAAAAATATTTAAAAATTATTTAAACATATACTTTCTTTTTCAATTAACTTTATATATACTAAAATAAAAAAATATTATTTACAACTTTTTTACATACAAATAAGTTATTTTAAAATAAAATTAAAATAACTTAAACAAAAATTTAAAAATTGATTAAATTATCAATTACCAATTTGGTAACTAATTAACAAAATTTTTAATAATTAATAAATTTAAAAGACACCAATAATTGATAATTTTTTATTATTTATTAGTTACCAATTTTTTTTGGATTCTAACTCATTTATAATTGATAATTAAAGGAAAAAAATAAAAATTATTTAAAACTCCAGCTCCTTCATCTGCTACTGCTGCTTCTTCTCGCGGAGCCGATTCT
>CATIWK010261774.1:0-11932 GCA_949634005.1 Mallotus japonicus
TATATATATATATATATATATATATGTTAGGTAAATATTTTTTGGTGGATTATGAAAAAAATCTATTAGCTGAAAAAAATTCTTTGATATGGTTTTTTATTTGAAATTAATAAAATAAATATCTTAATTATTTTAAAAAAAATTAAAGACATCCACTCTTAATAATTATTTTATAAATTTTATTTTTATTATATGATAAAAATTAATTTATTAGGTTAAAATATGCATATTAAAATCAATAAAAGTTGTTCAATGTCAATAAAAGTCATAAAAAGCCTTTTAAAATAAAGTGTATAAAAGTCATTAACAAATTCATAAACTCTATAAAAGTCATAAAAGTTATTAAAAAGTTTATAAACTCTACAAAAGTCGTTCACTTAAAAAATTCTATAAATGTCTTTAAAAGTCGTAATTGAATACACCCCCCAAAATCCATGAAGTTTAAGAACCTAAATATACAAAATGAAACTTTAGAGCCTAAAGTTAAAAATTCAATAAATTTAGGTTCTCAAAATGAGTTTTACCTTTTAATTATTGACTTTTTAAAAAAAATTTCATGATAAAGACACAGGTTTTTAATGGTTTTGATATTTTTTTTTTGAACTGGGAAATTTTGAATTCGGTGTGCCATCTGTTATTTTTTTCTAAATTTTCTATTTATTCAATTTAAATATATATACTTTAAAAAGGAAATTTTTGGTGACTTTAGTTTTTAATTTATTTTACTTTCACTTTATTTTTATCATCATTAAATAAAAGTATATTAAATTATCCAATAATAATTATTAATAGGGATAATGATATTTTTGGTGTCTTAATTTTTTTGTTTTTGCTATTTGAGTGTCTAAATTTTTTTTTTTTTGCAATCAAGTGTCTGAACTTTTGAAAAACATACCAATATAGTATCTCCGGTAGACTGGGTGCTGAGTCAGATCAAACTGGACCCACTTTTATCCTAGTTATTAGTCATGTCATGTGCCACGTGTATTACATTATTTAAAGGATAAAAATACCCTTATTAAATATTATGAATTGATAAAAATAACCTCAACAGTAACTTCTGCAACAGACATGGCAGACATGAAAAGTGACTGAATAAGGGTAATTTTATCCTTTAAATAATATAATACATGTGGCAAAGGATATGGTTAATTACTGGGATAAAAGTGGATCCTGTTTGATCTGACTGAGCATCCAGTCAGTATCAAAATCAGTCGGAGACACTACATTAATATGCTTTTCAAAAGTTCAGACACTTGATTACAAAAAAAAAAATTTTGACACTTAAATAGTAAAAACGGAAAAATTAAGACACTAAAAATATCATTATTCCTTATTAATAAAGTAACTATATACTATGTCTTTTTAAAATATAATAAATAAATAATATATTAAAAATATAAATTATAAACATCTTGCGCGCGGTAAACGACTAATTATATTTTTATTTCTGGAGACGAGAATGGTAGGCCGTGGCAATTTGGGGACCGCAAAAGGAAGTTGTCCCCTGTGGATAATTCAGCTTTGTTATCTTGTGGAGAGATTTAAGTAATGGCCACTGCACGACAGCAACGATAATAAGAAGAAGAAGAAGAAGAAAAATAGCAGAAACTACACAGAGTAACTTTGAAAGAAAATTTTAATATCAAATGCATCTCTTATTAAATAAAACAAAAGAAGAGGAATATTAGGTTACGTACAACATCTTACCCACCGCATATAAAAGCAAAAAGAAATGATAGTATTAGAAGCACACATGCAGCAAAGTGTGCTCTTCATCTCTTCGTCTGCTTGCACTTGCAATGTTAGTATTGATCACTCTCATGCTCAGTTGAGTCGCAAATATCAGTTACCAGCACTTGCCTCCTTAGTCATGTCCCCTCGCCCTCGCAGAAAGAGATATCGCCTCACTTCAGCTGCCACTAGCACTGACTCTTCCTTCGCCTCTCCTCCTTCGCCACAAAACAAGGTTTGGAGATTACTTCTTTGTTTCATTTGCTCATTTTTGTTGTTTTTGTGTGGAATCCTTTGTGTTCCTTGTCAATTTTTTTTTTCTTCTTGGCATTAAAAGGATCCGAAGAAGAATGAGGATGATGATCCAAGAAAGGCCAGTGAGATACAGACGCTAATTAGAAGATTTTGGAAAGTGGCTGCTCCTTATTGGTTCTCGGATGACAAGGTGCAAGCCAGATTGCAACTGGCTGCTGTCTTTGCTCTCACTTTGGGCACTACTGGTATTAGCGTTGGCTTCAATTTTCTCGGCCGTGATTTCTATAATGCCCTTGCTAGTAAGCCCTAATTTCCTTTGTTTGTTTGTTTTTCAATGGCAATGTATATTAATTTTTACTAGTTGGGAGTGAATTTCAATAGATATTTATTTTGTTGATTGGCAGACAAAGACCAACAACAATTCACCAAACAGTTACTCTACTACCTTGGAGGCTTTGCTGGTGGAATTCCGGTGAGCACTCAAAATTTGCTGCTTAGGTATTACTCTGCTAGTCCTTTTGTTCCTTTTTAATATTCTCATTAAGTCCTAGCTACAATATGTATTGAATTTCTTCTGATATATGTTTTATTTAAAGCGTCTCCATCCCGGTTTTTTTTCCTGTTTGTTTAGTTCTTTGTGCTGAGAGATTATGCAAGAGAAATTCTTTCTTTACGGTGGAGGTCATGGATGACAAAATATTACATGGAGCGGTATTTTCAGAACCAAGCATTTTACAAAATTCAGTCCCAATCTATAGTTGATAATCCTGATCAGCGGATTGTTGATGATTTAAATTCCTTCACTGGGACTGCTCTTGCTTTCTCTTTGACGCTTTTCAATGCTGCTGTTGACTTGATATCATTTAGTAACATTCTGTATGGCATCTATCCGCCACTGTTTGCTGTACTTCTTTTATATTCTCTCGGTGGAACTGCTATTAGTGTTTATCTTGGAAAGGTATTTTTCTCAATTTTCAGCTTCTTCAGGTTTCTAAGATGGCTAATATTTTTTCAATTGAATTCAAGCTTTTCCTGTTTTGTATTTCAGGAATTGGTTAATCTTAATTTCTTACAAGAGAAAAAAGAAGCAGATTTCCGCTATGGCCTTGTACGTGTACGTGAAAATGCTGAATCAATTGCTTTCTATGGTGGTGAAGAAAATGAAATGCAAATACTGCTGCAGCGCTTCAGGAGTGCTTTTGAAAATTTGACTGTAAGCATGGATTATTTTTAATCTTCTAGTGTTATTCCCATCTCATGCATTCCAACTATGATCCTAATTTTGGGTTGAACATAGGTTAGTATGGAAGGACTGATGGAGGCCACCCGTAGGCTAATATACTATCCATTGGACATAATATAAAAAGCCTGAGAGGAAACATGGGCAGCCAGAAATTACATAAAGATAGCATGGGCAGTTTTTGCCTCTATTCAACTTAACAAACTTGATGAAAAAATGAATCTCATCTTTCAATCCAGCATTGGTGGTAAAATGAACGCCATCTTTGAACTAAGAGAGAGAGAGAGAGAGAGAGAGAGAGAGAGAGAGGCAAAATACTGTCTTCTATGATTACTATGATCATCATCACCATCATCTATGTTTGTTCTGGTTCTTAAAAGTCCACACAAGCCTGCCCTTCTTAAAATTTTAAACTCACTGAGCTTCTTCAAGGTAATTCTATTACTTCTATAAACCAAACTGGCCCCAACCTATGGAAATTAATTATTTGCAAGTTGCTGCCTTTGTTTTTCAGGGGAATTTTAAAATTCCGTCATCTCACAGCCTTTTTGTTTCCAGATTCACTGCATGTCCCATTTGATATGTTTGTTAATTTCACCCTACGAATATTTTGTTTGTATCAAACCATTTGGATTTATATGCTGTACATCCTGACATATTTTATTGAACAATTCCCAGGAATTGTTGATAGCTTCTAGAAATTTAGAGTTCTTCACCAGTGGCTACCGTTACTTGATTCAAATCCTTCCTGCTGCTGTTGTTGCCCCCATGTATTTCTCAGGAAAAATTGAGTTTGGTGTTATTAATCAATCAGTATCTGCTTTTAACCATATCCTTGGAGATTTTTCCCTCATTGTTTACCAGTTTCAGGCCATCAGTGCTTTTTCAGCCGTCATTGATCGATTAGGTATTGTGCTTACTGTGCCTGACTGCACTGTTTCAAATGATTGAAAAACAAAAGTAAAACTTTTGATGTAGTTCACTTGGTGTAGGAACCTCCATGCCAACAGAGGAATGATTTTACAAATTTGGAGTAAAAATGCATGTGCATTTCATTTATAACAAATCAACTTCTGTTTAAAAGTGTGTTCATTCAGAACTTGGCATGTGTCTGAACATTAATGATGGAAAATTTTAGTTTCTGTGAGATATATATGCTTCTATCTTTTGTTTTTTAATAGATATAGTTTTTCCAGCCATTGTGTTTCTTGTTCCATGTGCAACTCTTTTTTTTTTTTCTTTGCAAAACTTGCCTTGGGTTTTATATAGTTTCAATCTTAAACTGACGGTTATAATTTTTCAATTTTTGAAATTTCCTGCTTTTTTTTTTTTATTAGAAAAATTGTTTTCTTTTTCATATTATATATTTTTCTATCTAAAATATAAATTTATTATCTCATTGCTTAAATCTATTTGTTCTCCTTATTCTTTCCTAAGAAACTTGCTGGTTTTCTACTTTAAGATACATTTCATGCGTGAAATGCAAAATTTGGGCGAAGAGATCTGCAAAGGGTTGGGTTTGGTACTAATAGTTATTATTAACATCATCATGTTCTATATGTACAGGTGAATTTGACGATGTTCTAGATAGCAGCAGCTCCAAGCATCTCTCTGACACAGAACAGATTTCGCTGGCATACCGTAATGTCAGTTTGGATTCTAATGGGTCCATGCCAGTAGAAAAGTGCCAAAAATTATTGGATATAGAGAATTTGACTCTACAGACACCAACAAGTAAAGCTACACTAATTCGGGACTTATCACTGGCGGTCAACACAAAAGATCATTTGCTCGTGAGTGTTTCATTTTCAACTGGGATTTTGCCAATTTAACATGGTGAGTTAGTAGGTTGCAGTGGGTCAAAGTATTCATTGTTTTATGCATAACTTAACAGGTAATGGGACCCAGTGGGAGTGGCAAAACTTCTTTGTTAAGAGCTTTGGCTGGTCTTTGGAATATTGGAAGAGGAAAAATAACTTTCTACGTTGATGATGAGGATGGTTCTCTGTCACCCATTAATTCAGAAGTGTCTGCTACAGAGTTAAATACATCACTTGATAAAGCTAAAGACCTTGGAGATCTGCCTGATAGAAGTTCTACAGGCACATTTTTTCTTCCTCAAAGACCGTATATGGTTTTGGGAACACTTCGTCAACAATTGCTTTACCCTACATGGGCTGACGATTCCACATTGGATGTTAGCATATCAACTGGTATGTTCTCTTAGTCATGATCGTGAATATTTTTATCATTTCTATTCTTTGCTGTCTTTATTGTTAACTTCTGTTTAAGAGTTCCATTATCAAGATTTTTGGGAAACCACTGTATTGTATAAAATCTGGTAGCCTTTAAAACAATTGTGGTTGCACCACCATAATATTACCCATTGGCAATTTTTTTTTTTCCTTGATGAAAAAAGGTGTATGATTGGTTAGATTAGATGCTAGAAGTAATAACAAAAGCAATTATGGCACTAAAAACTGTGCCACCATATTAACGCTTGCTCTGCTCTTACTACTAATTGTTTTAACGCTTAAACCTTTGTACAGAGGAAAATATTTATATTGAGGCCTTTAGTGTGGTGCAAACTGAACATATAGGGATATCAAGGATCTTTATAGCCAACACAAGCTAAATTGAGATTAAGGCTGAGTTTAGTACATCTTTCAAAAAATATTTGCCCCTCCAAGATCACAAATTGTTAGGAAATATTAACGGCGGAATATACAATTTCACCCATGAACTTTACTCAATTATTCTATGTCACCTCTCGACTTTCATTTTGTTCAATTTCACTTCTTAACTTTTATTTTTCACCTATTTAGCCTATATAACTTCTATTTTTCACCAATTTCACCTCTTAACTTTTATTTTTCACTTATTCAAACTCAGCGCGAATTAAATACACGCGCTTGTCTGGTGTGCAAAAAGGGTTAAATAGGTGAAAAATAGAAGTTAAGAGGTAAACTTGAACAAAATAAAAGTCGAGAAGTGACATAAAATAACTGAGTAAAGTTCAAGGTCAAATTGTATATTTGGCCCATTTTCATTACTAGAGAGTAACATATCTACCATTTGATACACCTACTGTGGACAAGTTTTTATTTATTTTAGAGCCATAAATATATAAATAATTTCTTGCTCTTGTTGAGAAGAAATTAAAGTTAGTTAATTAGACAAACAATGGATGAGTTGCATGCTAACTCTGGAAGCATATATATACTACGCAGCTGCTGCACAAAGCATAAAAGAAAACGCAGAAGACTGCTTCAACTCCTTGGATCAGGATGGAGATAGCAGATATCTTTTACTAATGCCACGGCAGCAGTAGCGAACATGATTAAGGTAATGCAAACAAGCCAATATATATACTAATGTGCGACTTAATATTGTTATTATTAGTCCTTAAACATGGTTAACTTGTTATCTTTAAAAATTATTAAGTTAAATATACAATATTGTTCAACAAAAGTTACATATATAATAATTTACCTGAATTTTTGAACTCATCTAAAATAATTATAGGAAATTCTTATCTACATTGGATTGGATGCAATTTAATGGCGTGAACAATTATTGCTGAGTCCCATTCACCGACATCAAAGCCAATCAAAATTATTACCGACAATATTGACGGCAATATCAACCTTATTCATTAAAATTGTTGTCTGCAGTGTCGGTCATTGTAAGAAAGTGCTTATAATTTATTATTTTAAAAATTCATACATCAATACCAACAATCATTGAATCAGTTAGAAGGGAGTTGTTCTTACTTATACTAGATTTTAAATTTGAGTTAAATTTGAATTATAATATATGTAATCATATTAAATTAGTTGTTAAAAAATATTCACTGATTTTATATTTTTACCCATATCAAACTGGATTAATTAGAGTTCAGTAAGTTTTTTATATTGATTATTTAGAAAAAAAAAAAAAAATTCATGCATAAATATTTTAAACTTTTGTACACATAGATCTACCTAATCATACATAAATTAAAATTTCAATTACTATCTAAGAAAATTTTGGGGGCTCGATTATTTAATTTTTAGTTAAATGTATAACTTCACTCTTAAATTTTACATGGTTTACTTTGACATTCATTAATTTTTATTATTTTTATTTAATATTTAAATTTTTATTTTAAATTTATTTAATTTATATAATACGTTTACAAGATCAGCATATTCTATAAATTACTATTGATATGAACACACAAAAAAATTAAATGGACTAAAATAATATTTAATTAAATGAAATAATTTAACTGAGAACAATTTTTTTTCTAATTTTATTATATTAGTTTTTAATTTTAATTTTATTATTTTGAATATAATTTTTAACATTTTATATGTTTAAAATTATTTAAAATTAAGTGTATGTCCATTTTGGTATTATATGTATTGAACAGAATTTAAAAGTACTCAAGAACGAAAAAGTTCAAGAAAAAATTAATAGTGTCAAATTAATGGCCTAAAGTTCATGTATGAAACTATGCATATAGCCTTTAGTTTTCATATCTTGTATTTAATTTAGATGGGAGACCATTCGTCATTATATATTTCGTGTGTATAAACGAGTTATCCTGATGAGATAATATGCATCAGGATCAGCTTAAGGGTTCTAGTCCTATACGATTTTTTTTTTTTTTTACATTTTACTATACATAATCAATTATTATATTTTTTTTAGATATTAACTATTGTTTAGAATAAAATGCTACTAAAATCAAATACATTAAAAAATAATAATTTAACGCTAGTGCACCATAATTTTTTTTGAATTTAAGAAATAGAAAAAGTAAAAGTTAAAAAAAATTATCAGAAAAAAGTCTCCAAACAACTATTTAACGCGACTATGTCCACTATAGTTTGAACTCGTAACGTTGCTTAAATGAAAACACCTCCTATCAATTGATTTTAACGGTTGTTAGATATTTTTATTTTATTTTTCTCGCTCACTTTGAATATATATGTTATGTCATTTTATTAAATTTGTGACACCTAGGAAGTTAGTTAATTATAATGTTTATAAATATGTCAAGAATATTTTCATTATCCAAGAATAAGATATCTACCATTTGATCACTCTTCCATAGATTAGATGCAATAATGCAAGTTATTTTCCCCCTTCAGGAATGCTGAAAAAAAGAAACTCCTATAAGCACTTTCTATAAAAAAAAAAAAAAAAAAAAAAAAAAAAAAAATTCAATCTACTTCCCATGCATTTTGGCATGGCCTATACTTAATTGGCAAGTTTCCTAATGCAAAAGTGTTCTTCGACTCCTTGGATGAGGATCGATGGAGATCACGGAGTCAAGCTGGCATGAATTCTTGGCATTCATGTGGAAAGAAAATTACATACAAATAGCGAGTGCAAGCTTCTCCAAGGCTCCAATTAACAAAGATGGGAGTGGAAAACTGAGTTTTATGGAGGTGATGACACTTTACTATATAATTGAGAGCAGAAGGCAGTTTTGTGACGGGTGCCGCTAGTTCATCAAAGTCGTTGTCTTTTTTCTTTTTATCTGACTTAAGTAAACTCAACTTGAATAATGCGGACAATTATTTCTGAATCCAATTCACTGACATCAAAATCAGTCTCATATCCATTCAAATTATTATCAATAAAAATTTTCACAGATTTTTTTACTCCGATTCCTAATATCCACTCAAATTATTATCTACAATCGTAGCAAATAATAATATATTATTTTAAAAAAATAATGCTGGTTCGTACGTAATCTAACAAAACCTTTAATTAAGGGCCCTTTCTCAGTCCATGCATTGAATATTCTGCTAAGGTTGGGAAGGGATCATTAATTTTTATGTTCACAAACAGTAGAAACAAAAACTTAATTGTTGATGGAACACCTCTTGTCCATATCTCATCTTCATAAGGAAAAATGTGGTGTTAGGGTATCATTTCTCCTTCATGAGATATTACATATGTTTCAGGATTTATTTATTTATTTATTGTTTAGTGTTTTAGAGCAGTATTTATATATTGCTAAATCTAACTTGTAGAAGAAAGGGGCAAAAATCGTATTACCTAAGGAAACTCCAAGGAACTTGGAAATGGTTGAAGGATTTTGCTACAAACACACCCACAGATTCATCAAAAATTTATATATATATCAGAAAATAATGAAGGAGATAAAAGAGACTGCTAAACCTTACTTTGCCAACTTATCAGAAGAGCAGAAGCATCGAGCAGAAGATCTTAGAGAAGATCTCTTCAATGAATACGGATACAGATAATGATGGAAAATTAGCTTTGAAGAATACAGAGAACACTTCAGTAACAAAAGGGGCTTTGAATCGATTTCTTCTCATGGATTCTTTGATACGCTAGATGAAGACAATTGTATATGCAACAATTGTAATCTATATCTTCGGAATAATTTATGGCTAAATCTATAAATTTTTGTAACTAAATATTTTAACTAAAAAAAATGTTTTGTAAATTGTCGTACCAAAAAATAGAGTGGCTAAAAGTTAACCGTAGAATTTAAGTGTTTTGTAGCTATTTTTCATATTTTTTAACTATATAGATTATGATAATTGAGCTAAATTGTAAAAATATATTAAATTTAGTTGCTACGAAAATATAAATTTTGTAAAAAAAAATTAATTATATCTATAGCAAATACAATATATTTAATCAGAGACTTATTTGCTATTTTATCAGTTTAAAATTTTAATTTTAATTTAAGATAGATAAAATTTTAGTTGTTTAAAATTTAAATTTTAGTTTGAGATGTAGCAATATTTAAAAAAAAAAGGGTATCCTTCAAGATAGAAGAGAACTAGTGATTTCTATTTAATAAATTAAATAGAACAAAAAAATTTATTGTTTATTTTCAATGTGAGATTTTAGACTTTTTTATTTCACATTTATATTTTGAATTAATATCATTAATAGGCCTGATTTGACCCCTTACTTTATTTTTTGGCTTGCTAATTTTTTGTCTTTCAAAATTGACTTATCGGTGTTTTCCGTATTTTTGGCTATTCATTTTTGGCCATTTTGTTTACCGAGGAAAATAGCCTAGGAAATCAGCCTTTTTTGTGCACTTTAATATTATATTTTTAATGAAATGATATGTGCATTGCCACCTGTGCACCAGAAGGTTTTTTCTTTTTTTACGGAAACTTCATGATTCAGAAACCTTATCACTTTTTTTTTTTTTAACTTTGCAATAGTAATTAAAAGTCCTTAATTACTCACCAAGTCCTTAATTACTCACCGACAAAGGTAACTCCATATGCATATGGGCTATTGCTAATAAAGACTTTTGAATTTGTTAAAAAAATAAAGACATTTAATTAATTAAGTAATTTGGTAATACTGTGTTTTTGGCTTTTCAAATTCTAGCTCAAAAAAAGACACATATAAAGAGGAGAAGAAAAATATATAGGAGAAACAATAAGCAGAAAAGAGAGGAAAAATGGAGATACAGAGAATGTGAGAAACCTATGGATAATACAAACCTATTTCAGAGGGTGTCAACCTAGTTGAGATGTTCGGGAGTGTTTCCTGATTTCTTAACTCCAAATTTTTACCTAAAAAAAAAAAATCTATTTCAGAAAAAGAGATGAACTAAAAGTTTTTTTTTTTTTGGTTGTGTTGTTGTTGATTATATGTGTTTGTTGTTGTTGTTTATTGTCTTTCAGTTGTTGCTTTTTCTGTTGTTTTTTTTTATTGTTGTTTTTGTTGCTTTTTGTTACTTTTTGTTTTTAGTATTATTTTTAATGAGAAGTTGTTTTTCAATTTTTTTTGTGAAATAGTAGTTTTTCTCTACCCAGGAATTCCTTCCCTCAGGAATCAAGAGCGTACAACCTAAGCCGTATCTCTTCAAAGCGTTGCCCAAGGCTATATTCTCGAGAAATGCAGAGTTAAGCCTTGAACAGGGGACGCCAGAAGTATCTTAGATCACTTATGAGATTTGAAAAACACTAAAAAGTAGAGTTCAACTGTAAACTTTAGAGTAACAAATTGTCTTCGAGTTACGAGGGAAAATAAGATATCTGACTTTCCCATAATATCATAAATATCTTCATTACAGTTTTATAGATTCTGGAATTGTTGTTTTTTTAGTTGTTTTTTTTTTGTTATTTTTTTCGACTGTTGCTTTTTTATTTTTTCAGTGTTGTTGCTTTTTGTTTTTCTATGTTTTTTGTCGCTTTTTTTGTTTTTTAAAATGATGTCTAATTGTATGAGTCTAAAAGACATCATTTTTATGAAAAGGAATAGTAACAACAAATATTATAAATTATATCCTTATATATTATCTAAGTGTAATATGTTTAGAGTACAAAAAAAATTATTATATGCAAACAACCCTTATATTTTATTTTAGGCTCTTTTCACAGTTTGGCATCAAGAAAATTATGTGCAATTGATGATGCAAGAAAATTATGTGATCTAAGAAGTGGTTTTTCTTAAACTTTGTTTGCTTTGAATTAAAAAAAATTATGTGCAACTGAAATGCAAATTAATTGATGACACAAGCCTCGTCAAAAGTTTTGAAGAGAAAAAAATGTTGAGAAAAATAAAAGAAAATGTTGAGAAAAAAAAAGATACCTTAAAAATAAAAAAAATGTTGAGCAAAAAAAATGTTGAGTACCTTAAAAATAGAAAAAAATGTGGAGCATAAAAAAATTGAGAAAAAAAGACGAAGACAATAAAAAAAAAGTT
>CATIWK010261781.1:0-12456 GCA_949634005.1 Mallotus japonicus
GACTTCCCAGAGGAGCGCATTCAAACTGTAAGTTCATAATTGAACTGTGTGTAGGTTTTCTTATTTTCTTAAAGTATAAATATGTTGAGTATGCATACATTCAATCTTTATTTAAATGTTGAATTGCTAATTTAGTTTGGATTACTTTATTTATTGTAATTTTCCTTATTTTAATTATATTTAGTTATTTTAAATAAAAACGGTAGAACGGGCTACCTAATGGGTTTCATCAGGACCGTGTGCGCACCGGTAGGATTGAGATTGAATGAAAAAAAAAGAGAAAAGAGAGGATTAAGCTCGGTTGATGCCGTGCTCTCGGGCTATTAGATCAGGTTAATACTACTGGGGCTGGTAACTCGGTTGATGCTGTGCTCTCAGGACCGCCAGTAGTATTTGGATTAAGTGAAATGACTGCGGCTGTAATTCGGTTGATGCTGTGCTCTCGGGACGGCAGTCTTTGGAATTAAGAGAGTCAAATGACTTATAGAAATTATGGTTTAGGGTTCTACCTGGTTTTCAAAATAAACTATTTTATATATATTATTATATGTTTCAAAAAAAGAATTTCATTATAAAATATAAAACTTTATATTTTCATAAATTATATTTATTTTAAAAAGGTTTTCAAACTGCATACATTTCTTTTATTAACTTACTCAGTGAGGTCTGATTCCCCTCAACTTTTTTTTCAGGATCTCGGGAATCTTCAGTTAATCGACCTACTCTACGCCGGAGTATTTTTTTGACCGACTATTCTATGTAGGTTCATATGATGTATCATCATATTGTGTTTGTATTCTAGAACACTACAGTAGACATATTTTGGTGTGATGTACTTTATGTATTATTTAAGTTAACAATTGTATAACAATGAATATTATTTTAATGATTATGAGAATTGAGTTTTAATAGAGAAATGTGTTATTACTTCTTTTTAAGCATTTTATTTATTTTATTGGTGAGTGTTTGCTGTTTCATTTCGCGAAAATTTTTAAGGTTTACTATGGATTTCGGGTACTTTAAGTATTCTCATTCCCTAGTGCCGGTCACGGACCTATAGGGTCGGGTCGTGACAATTATTATTATTAAAAAAGCTAAACAAGTACATTTCAGCTTGCTTTTTCTTGCTTTTCCCGATTTTCTTCTTCTTCTCTTGGTCTTCTCTTTCTTCTTCTTCTTCTTCTTCTTCTTCTTCTCTTCTTGGCTTGCTCTTTCCATCGCCTCTCCACCTGCAGCTCAGGCCATCAACAGCTCATCTCAGGCTGAGCTTAAAGATTCCGACCTTGGTTCTTCGCGATCTCGCCTGAAAATCTTAGATTTTGGGTAAATAATTTTATTGTTTTTGGCAATTTTCAGTAGCTTAGGGTCTGAGTTTGATGTTTTTGTCTTCATTAAAGTTGTAGAGCTTGCTTTAAGCTTTCCAAAACATATTTTTTCTTAATTTTTGGAGATCGTTTGAGAAATTCGAATTTTTCCGGGTTGAAATTACTGTACTCGAATACTGTTCCGATGCCCGAAAAAATTCGATTATTATTTTTAATAAATTCTATGATTTATTTAAAGAATTTATCATGAAGGAATCACATATAAATTATTTTTTGGTGAATTTATTTGAATTATTCAAGTTAATTCTTGAAACTTTGATTTTTGATTAACTATGTAAATTGATTTTGAATTAGTGTTTGTTAGTTTAATTGAAGCTAAATTAGTTATTATTTATCTTCTAGAGTTAGTTTAAAATTCTGAGATTTTATTTGAATTAATTCATTTATTTATTTATTTTTTTTAGTAAACTTTGATTTGTAGATTTATTATGTAAATTCATTTTAATTGATGATTTTTGGTTTAAATTGATGATTAATTGGGTGTTATTTATTTTCTAGGTTAATTTAATTTTTAGGAATTTTATTATGAATTATTGAATTTATTTTGATTTATGAGTAATTTTATTAGTTAATAATTGTATTTTGAGAAAATTATATATATATTTACTTTGAGTTAAATTTGAGTTAAATTTTGGTTATATTATGTATTTATAAATGTTTTTATTTTTAGAATGCATATATTGGTTTATCTAGAATTTTAAAGTATATATATGAATATGGAGTTTATTAGGTTTTTGATAAGTTTTAATTACAAATATTATATATAATGTTGATTTTAATTATTAGAAGCCTAAATGAAGTTTTATTTGCTAAATTAGTATTTTTGTATATAAATTGAAATTTTCTTTAAATTTCGGAATATATATATATATATATATATATATATATATATATATATATGTATATATATATTTCAGTTAAATGAGTCTTTGTTAGATTTTAATTAAAAATTATAATGTATATTATTGTTTTATTTATTATTGATGAAAATTATTAATTATTTAGCTAAGTTAGCAATTTATGTATTTTTGCAAATTCTAGTGAATTTTTGGAAATACAAGTTATTTATATAGAAATTATTGTTGTATTTTAGTCATTGAGTGATTTAAAGATTTAAATGAGTAAAAATATGATTTTAAGTAATTATTGAATCATTTGATGATATATATATACATATGGAATTTAAATAGTGTTTTAAGTTTAAATTGATTGTGAGTATTTTTATGATATATTAAGCTTAATTTAAATATTGATTATTTATGTTATTTGACTTTGATTATTTTTATGTTGTTGACTAAGTTGAGAATTATTAAGTATGTTTAATTATAAGCTAGAATTTTAAATAATTACTTATAAATTACATAACTTTAAAGATAAGTTTTATCTATGTTAAGTATTACTATTATGTTCTATTTTTTTTTAAGAAAGCTTATGTAAGGTATTTAAATAATATCTTAATACCAATTTATGATTTTAATTGCTATAAATATACTGTATATTATTATTGTGAATTGGAGCTCGGTTGGGCAATTGTGCAGTTTGGGAGCCCAACCGAAGCTGTTGAGCTTCTGTGAATATTTGAAGTGTATTTTCTTTGCAGATTGGCCCTACTTTGTAGGGAGGTGTCCGTTTTACAGAGGAGACTCTGTCGAAATTTCGGTAGATTTCTCGTAAAATGTGACACCGAGTCTAGTTTAGAAGAGTCGTTTTTTTAATCAGTCTTTTCTGTAGAATTCTAGAATATTAGGATTTTATTTTAATTCTATTTTATTCTTTCTTTAGCTGCGCCTCCCGTAGAGTTTTTAGGTCGAGGTCGAGCACGACTTCCCAGAGGAGCGCATTCAAACTGTAAGTTCATAATTGAACTGTGTGTAGGTTTTCTTATTTTTAAAGTATAAATATGTTGAGCATGCATATATTAAATTTTATTTAAATGTTGAATTGCTAATTTAATTGGGATTACTTTATTTATTGTAATTTTCCTTATTTTAGTTATATTTAGTTATTTAAAATAAAAACAGTAGAACGGGCTACCTGATGGGTTTCATCAGGACCGTGTGCGCACCGGTAAGATTGAGAGTGAGTGATGATAATGTATATGCTCGGTTGATGCTGTGCTCTCGGGCTATTAGTTAAGATTAATACTACTGGGGCTGATAACTCGGTTGATGTTGTGCTCTCGGGACCGCCAGTAGTATTTGGATTAAGTGAAATGACTGCGGCTATAACTCGGTTGATGTTGTGCTCTCGGGACGGCAGTCTTTGGATTAAGAGAGTCAAATGATTTATAGAAATTTATGGTTTATGGTTCTACCTGGTTTTTAAAGTAACTGTTTTATTATATATTATTACATGTTTCTAAAAAAAAGGATTTAATTATAAAATATAAAACTTTATATATTTTCATAATTTATATTTATTTTAAAAAGGTTTTCAAACTGCATACATTTCTTTTATTAACTTACTCGGTGAGGTCTGATTCCCCTCAATTTTTTTTCAGGATCTCGGGGATCTTCTGTCAGTCGACCTACCTTACGCCGGAGTACTTCTTCACCGGTTATTCTATGTAGGTTAATATGATGTATCATCATATTGTGTTGTATTCTAGAACACTACAGTAGACATATTATAAGTGTGATGTACTTTATATATATTACTTATGCTAAAGGTTGTATAACTATGAATATTATTTTAATGATTATGGGACTTGAGTTTTAATTGACAAATGTGTTATTTATTTCATTTCAAGCATTTTATTTATTTTATTGCTCAGTATTTACTGTTGTATTTCGCGAACAATTTTTAAGGCTTACTATAGGTTTCGGGTACTTTAAGTATTCTCATTCCCTAGTGCCGGTCACGGACCTATAGGTTCGGGTCGTGACACTAGTGACATTGTTAATACCATTATATTTGGTCTGTAATCATAATGGTCTCCCACTATTTTATCGAATCCTACACTTCCAAAATAGGAAACGAAAACCTTTATTGGATAGGTTTCTAGTGGGTGATTGAATTCTTAATAAATTAGTAATATTCCTCAAGTACGCATAATTATCATTCTTGGAATATTAATAGTCATCAAGTGAACAACTTTTGTTCATCACATCTCATGTGAGGTTCAATCAATTCGGCTCCTAATGCTTAGAGACCTCAGGTACATATAATTTCCATTCTTGGTCTCTTTACATTAGTTAGGTTCATACCATTGAATCAGTGTAATATATAGATTTGAACACCACACACCTCAGGTACGCCTATTTGCCAACCTTGGCATGTAGTGTGTCTATAAATTCACAACATCTCATGCTTGACAATGAACTCTACAAAAATATTTTTGCATAAATATACACCCCTATGTATCCATAGCCGAAGTATATTTGTCTAAAACTTTGCATGTCATTGCTTTAATGGAGAGCCAAGACCTAAATTTGTTTTGAAAGATTTTCAGGTCATTAAGTAAGGTCTCACTTTGTACATTAGCCGAATATATATCACATATACATATAGCATATTATAACATATATATCACATATATACATAGAATATGCAAAATGGATGCACAAATAAGGAGTGATCATGGCCCCTTTCCTAAAGCTTATTCTAACTCTTAAAATAAGTTACAAAACGGGCCAAGCCCAAGAAAAGCCTTTAAGTCATAAAACTCTTTGTCACCATTTCCATGGGCCTTGATGGGCCACCAACTTGAACATTTTAAGCTCCATGTCATAAATCTTTTAATTTACATTCAATCCTTGGCATACAAAGGCAAATTTTACATCCTAACTCTATGTAATTAACATTTGATTACATACCAAATAATAAAACAAATTATTATTACAAACCATAGGATGTAAAACTAAGTCCATGATCATTCCTTGCATGTATAAAAAGTAAACATATGAAAATATATAATTCTTGCATATTATAAACCATTAAGCATGCAAAATAAGAAAAAACAAGCAAAATATTATATATATTTTTTGCACGCTAGGCCACGACACTATTAACCAATAATAATTATAATCACAACTCTTGCAATTATCAATAAATTTAGCATGTGTAAAGTGCAAAAAGGAGCTCTGATACCATTTGATGGAATTGATTATGTAACTTAGACATTAGAAACATGTGTGGTGAACACAAGCCTAAGTAGAGTAAAATTTCAAAAATTTTACTCACATACCCTTCATGACATGAAGAATTCTATTTCCAAGGATCCAATTTGCATGTTACACACAACTAAATTACAAGGCAGCATATATGAACATTAACCTAGGGAACTCTAAGTTTAAGAAAACTTATAAGCTCCTTGTTTGATGAAGACCAAAATAGTTAAGATCTATAAGCTTTAGGTGCATAAAGTTTAATACTTGAATAAAATGCTCTAGCCTTGCAAATGAAAGGCCTTCAGCTTGAAACACCAAAGCTCCACTAAATCACCTTCTTGCCTTGATTTGATTAGTTGCAAGTGTCCTCTTAATTGACCCTCACAAATCTTGCACTAATTTAATCTTTTGTAAGAATACTTTGGGTTTGTATATAGTAGATGTTGTTTCTATTTTGGTGTGTCTAACCATTTAAAACATATAAAATGTCTTAGGCTATATATATAGAGAAAGCAAGCACCTCATGACATCATCCATAACATCAAAAGCATAAGTAAGGATACAATTTGTATAAGTAACTCAATAGTGTACAGAGAAGAATATAGAAAATACATCTCATGTATAATGTCTACATTCATTCTCTCATATTTATCAATGTGATAAATGCATGTAACCTAGTCTTTATTTGACGAAGTCAAATATTTACACATTAAAGATTTAATGTGCCTAATATGAAAAATTTGTCTGCATCACTTTTATATGGACTTGGGCTTGGTAATTGGGCCAACACTTAGCCTAAGCCCAATCCAGTAAAAAAATGGGTCTAGATTAGGTTCATGGGCTTTCTCAATATTCTAGATTAATCTTTGGTCCAAAATTCTTTTGGCCCTAGGCCCAAACTACTTGGGCCATTAATCCAAGTCTAAACAGAAACAACATATATATTATTAATTTAATACTTTAATTAATATCTCATATTAATTAAGTATAAATTAATAATTAAACCCTTACTTGAATTAGATTTCATGATATGCTAGGATCATTGGTTAAAGCATGAATCTAATTTTATCAATCTTAATTAATTGATTAAACACTTTAATCAATAATTATATTAATATTGATGGTGATTTGACAAAACTCTTTTAGGTGTGACTTACTAGGTTCATGTTTAATTGATAATGAGAAAATAATATCAACACTTGATATTATTCGAAACTCCTTTCAAATCTAAATGTGAAAATCTCCATTATACACATTTAGGTCGCATAAGTTATGAGTGACCCCTAGCATCGATATCACAATTATCCAATTAGAAATGATTGCATATATTAATTCACACGAACCCTGTTGGTCATAATTACCGTGCACAAAAATCCCTTCATTAGAAGATCCCGATATAGCCTAGAGTTATGGTTTAGTCAAACTCTAACAACTGTATCATATGACCTCATCTCAAGTTCTAATTATTGATAAAACATAACAAATACTAGAAACACTTTTCCAGCATTGAAACTCTTTCAAAATGTGTCATGTTTCTCCTGGCAAGAAACTTATTCATCAAGAAAAAACTTAGATAGCATAGGATCTTATCTCGGTTCACTCCAGGCAATGAATCACATCTTGGCCGAACACTCAACCCTACACTTAACTGACAGCCACCACATGCCATATACTCATGTGTGATTAACACAAATATATAAGTGGTAATAAACCCTAATCACTCAAATGTGGATGACCGTGTTACCTCAGGTCAAAGGACTATATGCACAATTCTGACCTAGATTGTGATTGTTGACTATAAGTGAATATCGATGCGATCACAAATCTAACGTCACTATTCAATCCACCCATCACATAAGTATTCATATGTCTATTCTGATATCTCATATCAAGTAGCATGAGACTTATTACCTCTCACTATTAGTATCACATGCTAATCAATGAAAATAAACAGAGATGATAGTCTAATTAATATTACCCAAATATTAATTTACCGACTATGAACATTTTATAGCATATGTACTAAATAAATTTGTAGCTCATATGATAAACTCTTGATAATAAATTCATTTAATAAAATGCTAATGGATAAATATTCAATTAAATAAAAACTTTAGATAATAAAATATTATTTTATTGCCATTTGAAATAATTTACAATGTCATAATATGTGATTTTCCTCTAGGACATACACCTATACTAACATTTTGTTGGGATACAACCTCAATAAGGCATTATGAAGCAACTAGGTTGGTTGTTTCGCATTCTTTGTAGTGTAAAAAAACCACAATCATATACGTTGGTGCATGCAAGGGCATATTTCTTTTTGCCTGAAATTATACAGGTGGCGTGTAACAAGTTGCAAGAAAATGTTGGATCCCATGAGAAAATTCTATGATCTCATATTGGGAGTATATATATTTTACATATGCTCATTTATTTTTTGTTTAAAAAAAATTTGGATCCATTGTTTAAATACTGTCAAATATCAACCTTCCAACAGTCATTTGAAAATACAGAGAATCTTTTTACGCTGGAGAATCAAATTCAGCTTTCATTCAGATCATGCTATATATATTGTTGACAATTTAAGAATATCGCATGGTTTTAATTTAGAGGGTGTTTGGTTTAGCTGATTGGGGTAGTTGATAGAGGTTTTTTCTCAATTAGTTATAATTTAGGTGTTTTGTAAAACAATAAAATCAGCAGTTGATAGCTGCTTTTATTCAAAATAGCTGATGATTTGAAAAGCTCTGTTTTGGAGATTTTTCCAATCAGCTGATAGCTTATTTGTATTTATTTTTTATTTAGACTATTTTACCCTTATTAAAAAATAACTAATAACTAATAACAAATAATTTCATTTAAATTAAAATTAACTTTATATAATTAATTTTTTATAGTTCAAAATTAAATAAATATTATTGTAAATTATAATTAAATAATTATTATATTTACACTTATAATTATTTTAAAAAATTATACAATAGTATTTATAAAATAATTTATATTAATTAGTTTAATAATATATAAATTAAAGAAAATAAATTATTATTTATTGCTATATTTATTTTTAAATAATTTGCATGACTAAAAAATATTATAAAAAGTATATGAAATTATATTTTTAAATAAAGTATATCTTTAATGATCATTTGACATACAAACAACAACAGCTAATAAAATTTTACCAAACACTTCATATTTATCAGCTAACAGCTAACAACTATCAGCTATCTACTATTAGCAACGGTTATCAGCTGCTGTAAATAGTTAAATCAAACAGTCCCTTAAACATTTTCTTTCGGGCTAGAAGATTGATGCATTTCTGTTTCTGGGGCAAGTTCTTTTTTCTTGCCTTCTTTTATCTCACCATAGAAGTAAGAAATAAAGCCCCAAAGAGAAAGCCCAAGAGCAACACCTTTCTCCGCCTGAAACTTCTCTTGAAAGAAAATCACCGCCAGAATCTCCGTCACTGGAAGGAGAACAGCAATTATGATTGCTGATAACAATGAGGAGGCGCAGAAGATTACTCCTATAGCTCCCAAGAAGAAACCCTGCCAAATTATTGCACTACCCACCAGTATCACATAATACTTTGTTTCACCAAGTTCGAATTCTCTTCCTTCTCTTGGAATCACCTGATAGAGATGATAAGCATATGGGTAAGAGTCAAATTTTTTGGTAAGCATATCTGTTGAATATATAGCTCCAAGAAGATAATTGTCATCTTGAAATCCATCCCTTTCTGCTGATTTTTTCGTCTTTTTTCACAGTTTTTTATGCTTATTTTATTAAGATAATTGTCAGCTCTTATTGGCCAATAAGAAGCTGAATATGATGAATTATTTTCATATTATTAATTAATTATCGTATTTATCAAAAAAAAAAAAAACATAGGTATAAATTTTCTTGAACTAAAATTTATCATTCACTTGATGATGCAATTAGACAAAGGTTCAAAAATGTAGAATCACATAGTGGGCTTGCTAAAGGCACTTTATCACTACTTATCTAGTCATCTTTTGCAGTGACCGTCTGTGGACTCTGTGCCTTTGTCGTAGACCACACCTTGGACCTTTTACCCCCTTACCCACTCGTTTCTTTGCGGGAGAGAGATTTTTTTTGCGCTTTTTTCTTAATAAAAAATTTTTGATTTTTTTTAATGATATGAACCATCGCTATTAAAATATATATATATATATATATATATATATATATATATATATATATACTTACTGAACTTGAAAATCATTAAATTTAAAATTTATTAAGTATTTCTTTTCATAATTTAATATTCAATTCACAGTATTTTTCTATAAAAAATATAAAAAAATCTTATTTTAAAATAACATGCTTTATTCTACGTAATATACTATAATTCTATTACATCCAAAATAATGTTTTTCATTTCCATCAAAAATTATATTTTTATTCTAATTAAAACATTATTTTCAACTATTTTCTATTCTTTATTTTATTTATTCAATTATTATTATTATTATTATACATTTTAAAAATATATATGTACTCTTAATAAAAAAAATTATTTTAATAACTTTTGTAAGTTTCATTTTTTATATTTAAGTAAATTGTAGTTTTAATTTATTAAAATTATTTAATTAATTATTTTAAAAATATATATTATCTGCAATCCGTAAAAAGTAGATTTATGACTAATTTACTCTAAATTCTAACTAATTCAATTAAATTTAAAAAAAAAAAAAACTAATTTACTTCTGTCTTAATACCTCAGTTTAAAAAAATAATTATGTTTTTTTTTTAATAAAAATTATTATGTTAATGAAAGCGAATCAAGAAGATCACAAAAGCAAACTCAATTATATTCATCACGTTCTCACGTAATCTAGACCAAGGCCGGGAACAGATAAATAAATATAAAAATTGCGGTTCAATTATGAAAACAAACCTTGAAGTCATTGTTAACCACCATCCCTACGGTGCAAAAGACAGTAGCAAACAGACACATTACCATCTGAATCTCCATCACAAGTGTGTAGCTCATTTCTTGCTTCGATTTCTTGTATGTCAACTCCACCAATGGCAAGATAAATCCATACAAAACTGCAGCTGCTAGAGTCATGATAAACCCTAATATATATTTTTTATTTGATTCATGACCCGGCCGATCACCGCTTGTGTGCAAAGCCAATACACCGGTTCCAACTGTCAACAACACAACTGCGTTTATTGAAAAAGCAGTAAACTTCTGTTTCACCAAAAGAAACGCAAAGACAGCAGTGAAAGCCAACTGGGTAGCTATGAGTAAAGAAGAAGTTGAAACAGGAAGACGGGCCATTCCATAAGCATAAAGATAGTCGTCAAGGCCGGTGAGGATGCCGATGACTGCCGTGGCAATACAAAGCCGAGGTTTTATGTAGAAGAATTTAGTGGTGGGATTGGTGGATCGGCGGTGAAAGTAACTTATGAGGAGAGGGATAAAAATGATAGGCCAACCGCCGGTTTCGAGCCAGCTAGAGAGCCAGACACGATTGCCTCCATGTCTGAAATAGAGGCGCATGATTAGAGGGCCACCGCAGATGCCTATTGCTAAAATGATACAGTTGAGGATAAGTAAGGCTCTTTTCATGGTGGTGGTGGTGTTAGCTTGAGGTTCATGCTTGGTCTCCATGAGAAATACTTATTGTAAAGCCTATAGCTAGATTCTCCTCCTTCAAGGTCCCTCTTCTTTGTTTATATGTCTTTATGTTTGTTGTAATGATGGGAGGGTGTGCGTATCCGCCACATGCATCTGCTGTCGCGGTGTGCTTTATGCATATTTTGCTCTTTTATTTTTTTTTAATTTTATTATTTTTTTGAAAATTTAAATTTATTTTGTTGGAATTTAAAACCTAGTTTGTATATGGGTAAACTTGTCGTGTATTGCTGAATTTTTTTGGAATCTAAAACCTATGTTACACACGGATAAATCCATAGTGTAAAGATTTAAACACCCGTAATTTATAAAAAAATTTAATAATTAAATGGAAAAAAATAAAGCTTTTTTTTTTAAATCTAAAATCTAAGTTATACATGAATAAACTCGTCATGTAATGATGTAAACACCTATAGTCTGTAAAATTTTTTTTCTTAATAATCTAATGAAAAAAATAAACTAAAAATAAAAAAATAATTACATCGATACTGTAGCATTGCTAGTTGCGACGCTAAATATTACCTATAGTGGTATATGTGTTTGTGGCTTGTAGGAAACGGGAATATAATATATCTAAGCTAGAAAACATGGCATAAGCAATGAAAGTTAAGTGTATCTTAAAAAAAGCATGTTAGTCAAGACGGGTGAGGTCATACACGTGACAATAAGGATAAATCTTTATATGGTTATTGCTACTTCAACATATGTGGGGAGTTGTGACAATTTTCGAAAGAGAAATGATTTATTTAGGGTATCTCCAACAAGGTGCCATTTACTCATTTTGCACCCATAATTCCTCTCCAATGGGACGTTAAAACCAGCTGCAAAATGCATATTCTCCAAAGTTGGCTGCATATATGCAGCCAACTTTTTTACTTTATGCATTTTTTTTTTTTAATTTCAATAACAACCATTTTTTATCATTTATTTCAATATAATCCAAATAATTTTATTCAATTTAGTCCAAATTTATATTATATTTATTATATTATTATTAAATGCATAAAAATTTGATTTAATTATTTTTATTTAAATAATACTAATACTGTCACTTAAAAATAATATTAATTTTTTACTTGAATAATATAAATTTTTTATTTAAATAATTTTTTACTTAGATAATATTAATATTAAATTACTTAACTAATATTAAAATTTGGATAGAAAAAATTTAACAACCATAGATTTGCATTAATTTAACAACCGATTTAAGAAAACACCCAACAAAAACATTAAAATTAAAAATACCCGAAAGCATACATTAAATTACATATAATTTAATATT
>CATIWK010261864.1:0-11557 GCA_949634005.1 Mallotus japonicus
CTATTGGTTTTTGAACAGCAGCAAGACTATCACAAATTCCCTTAAACTTTCTAATATATTCATCTAAAGACATTGAGCCTTTTTGTATAGTCATGAGAGATTGAGTTAGATGTACCTCTTTGTCTTTGGTTATAGGAAGAACATGTTCTTCCACAGATTTCCATACCGTAGGCACTTTCCATTCCTTCAAGCATACCCAACACCTCTTTACTGATGATTCCTAAATGCCAAGTTGTTAATAGACTGTCATTGCTCATCCATACATCATATGAAGGGTTGTAATGCATCTTTCCATCGTCTTCTGTAATCTCCATCTCTGGTTTGCTGTTCTCATTGAGATGATGAGAAACACTGAGACTGCATACTAGAGAGGAGACCTGAGATTTCCATAATAAGAAATTAGACGTATGCAGTTTGATAGATATAAGACTTGAGCACTGATGGAATGATTAGATGGTGAGTTGGGTTTCTTTGTTAGCCATGGAAAAAAGAGTTTTCTGATTGTTATCTTTAGAGCAGAATTTGTTTTGGTTCCTCGAGAGGCTCTGATACCATAAGAATTTTTAAAGAAAATTATGATTCATTCCTCTTAATAATTTCTGGTACAAGGAGCAGAATATATACACACGAGAAACCAAGGTTTCATTGAGAGAAAAAAAAACAAATATAGAAAGAATCTCCTAGAATTATGCAACAGCTAGTCTCCTAAACTTATGCAACGGCTAGCTTTGTTTGTGGAATGAAAAAACCTTGATTGAGACATTCCTTTTGAGATTGCCAAATATTCAGTAAGATTGTTAAGGAAACAGTGCTGATGTGTTTCCTTGTTGGCATGATCTTCTTCATTTTCATACACTAGGTTGTACTGGAATCTCAAAACCATTAACTTTAATTCTAGTGAAATCAGGATAATATGAATTTGCATCCTTCTACTTGAAAGCAATGACACAAAAATGAATTGGCTTTTAGCGATGGGAAGTCATGAATATAGAGTTTATCACTTTTATTAAGAATCCCATCAAACTAAATCATTACTTATTAGACAGAATGAGAACCTGGAACCATTAAACTGTGATGGGAATAAATAAAAATTATTTCTTCTAAAACCTAATATTCCTGCATATAAGCCAAGAATTTACTCACCATAATTATCTATCCACACCCAAAACTTATTGTTTGCGAAAACTGACCATTTTTAGACCTCAAACTTTCTTTAGCCAATACCCTTAGCGTGAAATCACCATCCATATATTGCACCCTATACCAACACCTATCATCATGTGGCTTAGGATGAAGAATGAATGACTAACTCCTATCACATCCTTTAGACAAATAATCAATCTCCTCATGTGAAAGAAATTCTTCATACGTATATAAAGGATCCATCTTTTGTTCGAAGTCGCATGGGTAACATTGTAACCAAATAAATGGAGATCCAGTATTTAAGAGCAAGTGTGTTTGAATCCTATTTGAGCCAATCCTCACTTGAACCACATGCACTCCACTAGGACGACATGCAACCAAAGGTGTCTCGACTCATTCTTTGTTAAGAGCCAACATGAATTAATTAAAAGACTCGAAACCATTAAAGATTGACTTAGCGAACTTTCCTATATGATATATAGGAAAGGTGAGTACATGTAATGGGGCAGATTGAGGGGTGACAAGATTATGATTTTGAGTAAACATCAATGATGATTGGAGAGGTAATGTAGGAGCAAAACAAAGAGATGCCATAAAGAGAAAAAAGGCAAAGAACCTAGGATAAAAATATGCCATTTTTTGCTAGCTCATAATTGGGTATATGAATCAATAATATACATCCCTATATATAACATAAAGACAATATGGGTGCTTATAATTCATTTTGTGCCAAATCTAGTTAGGTGAGTCACACATCTTAACTCTCAGAGTTAATATTGCAATGTTTGAGCCAATCACAAGTGTTAACTTTTTGTGTTAGTTTTAGTGTTTTTCAACTAATTGTAAGTATTGGTTGAGTCATTACTTATGTAATTTAGTTTGTTTCTCTTATATACATTTATATGCTATTGACTAAACACAAAGAAATGAAAAACATTATTTTTTTTAATATGTATAACTTTATACCAACTGTTGTATGAAATTATATAGTCGAGTCACACAACGTACATCCTCATAAGTGTTCATTACGTACACTTGTTTCTTAACATATAATTGTATAATATATAGTTGAGTCACACAACTCATAAGTGTTTATTAATACATTTAATTTTTCTATTTCTTGACATACATCTAATGGTAGGATTTGTCATATAGAAACACATGACTTAACTAATATAATATTATAAAATATGTGACCCAATTATTATTAAAATTAAATATATACATAGTTTTAAGATGTATGACTTAGCTAATACAATTCTAAGACCTATGACTCAACTGTTACAAAATGAAACATTATGAGATATTATAAGATGGGTGACTTATAACACATATTGAATAATCATCACCTACTTACTAACCCAAAAAATTTCTACTAGATATATGAATTCCAAGTTGATTTTTATTGTGAGTTCTTATCTGGCTAACCAAATAATGATAACTTTTTTTTATTGTCAACTTTTTCACTTACATCACGAAATTATATAGTTGAGTTTCACAATATATATACATCCTCATAAGCGTTCATTATATACACTTGTTTCTTAACATGTAACTATATTATATATAGTTGAATCACACAACTTATAAAGTGTTTATTGATACATTTAATTTGTCTATTTCTTGACATACATCTAATGGTAGGATTTGTAATATAGAAACACATGACTTAACTAACACAATATTATAAAATGAGTGACCCAATTATTATTAAAATTAAATATATACACAGTTTTAAGATGTATGAAATAACTAATACAATTCTAAGACTTGTGACTCAACTGTTACAAAATGAAACATTATGAGATATTATAAGATTGGTGATTGGTAACACATATTGAATGATTATCACCTAATTACTACCCAAAAAATTTCTGCTATATATATAAATTCCAAGTTGATTCTTATTGTGGGTTCTTATATGGCTAACCAAATAATGACAACTTTTTTTATTGTCAACTTTTTCACTTACATCATTCCAAAATCACCTTTTTTTTTTTATTGTTAGTTGTTATCATGTCTATGATAACCTTTTTTTATTGTCAACCTTTTCACTTTCATCATTCCAAAATCACCTTCATTAACTCTTGTTAATGATCAATTAATGGCATTGTAAAGCCCATATGACCTATAATAAATTTCGCTATCCAATCAACCATGCATGGCCTCATTAATGGCTTATAGTAGATTTCCCTATCCACTCCCATCATTCTAGAATTATCTTCATTAACTCTCACAAATGATCACTACCAAACATAAAACTACACTTATCTTTTCTTGTCAACTCACTTTGTTCTTCCAATTGCATTATCTCCTAGTATAATTCCAATTGCATTATCTCCTAATCTATCCCCTTCATTAACTTTCATAATTGAAAATGTCACTACTAACTCTACTTAATTTACCATGCTTAGCTTCCCTATATACTGTTTAGAAGAGTTTGCAAAGTTAATGACTCCGAGTCTTACATTAAACTCAAGTTGCTCATGAGAAGGAAAATTTTATGCATGTGCTTCGCACGTGAATAAAAATTTTTTTAGCCTCGTATTAGTAGATAAACTACTAAATATTTATTTTCATAATAAAATTATTGTTACTATTATTATTATTATTATTAAATAAAAATTTTAAAAACAATTAAAGTGTTTTTTTATATAATAATTTGATATTGATTTAATACAGTTATAATTCATTGCAATTTTGAAAATTTATTATTTGATATTCTAATATTTTTTATAATTAATATTTTTCTCAACTCTAAAATTAATTTTATATAAAAAATATTATGGTCATAATTAATTATAAGATAATAAAATATTATTAATTATTTTTATAAAAAATTCAAAAATAATAAAAAGTTATATTTTTTATATAACAATTTAAATATTAAAACCTCATTAAACTTACAATGTATTACCATTTTACTAAATTTTTTATTTAAGTTTTTTCAATATTTTTAATATTGATACTATTATTTACTCAAAGAGTAATTTGATGTAATTTTTTTTATTTCAACTAATAAGTAAATGATAAAGATTAATTAATTAAATTTTAACTATTTTTATAAAATTTGATAAAAATATCTAAAAATAATAATTATACTACTTTTCTTATAGAAATACTACTGTCGAACAAATCATATGCTCTACTTTTTTAAAATATGATTAGAGATACAAGATAGATAAAAATGTAATTAATTTAATTATAATTATTTACGTAATAAACTTTAATTTAATAAGTATTTAAAAATAATAAAATTATCAATTTATTTATATGTCAATCTAATTTTTCAATTTTGATAGTGTTATATTATAACATAATAGTTTATTACAATTTGAATAAATTTTCTATTTGAAAAATTGTACAACACCCTTTTAATTTTTTTTTAAATAATAACCTAATTTTACATACATGATATAGCTATAATACAGTAATTTATTACATTCTTTATAAATTTTTATTTAGACATCACAATCTTTCATAATTAATTATTTTATAATTTTATTAATTTTGATTTTAATCATTTAATTATTAAATTTTATATATATATATATATATATATATATATAATTTAATAATAAAAAAATTTTATATATATATATATATATATATTTGTAGACCTCAATAAAATAGAAAAAAAATATATTTTTAACAAAATTACTACTCAAAATTTAATTAATATAATTTTGTTAAGAAATAAAATAAAAGTTAATCTAATTAAAATGGGAAACATACTTTCAATTAAATTACAATTATATATTAATTAAATTTTCATTAGAGATAAAAAAGAACTTAACCTAATTATAATAGGAAATATACTTTCAATTGAATTAGAATTACATTAGAATTAATTTAATTTAATTTTTATTAGTAAATGACTAAATTATCCAATTTTTATATGATAATGAGTGAAGACTTTTTTATAATTTTACTTGTCCCCTATATATATATATATATATATATGTTTTCAATTTTATTTAAGTTAACTTCTATCTTATCTCTAACAAAAATTTTAATTTAATTGAAAGTATATTTTATGTTCTAATTAGATTAACTTCTATTTTATCTCAAACAAAAATTAACTTAATTAAAATATAATTCTAATATAATCGAAAGAATGTTTCTTATTTTAATTAGGTTAACTTCTATTTTATCTCTAACAAAATTTAATTAAATTAAACTAATTAAAATGTAACCCTAATTTAATTCAACGTATATTTCCTATTCTAATTATGTTAACTTCTATTTTATCTTTAATAAAAAAATTAATTAACATATAATTCTAATTTAATTGAAAGTATGTTTCCTATTTTAATTATGTTAATTTATATTTTATCTCAAACAAAATGAAATTAATTAAAATTTTAGTGATAATTTTGTTAAAAATATATATATGTCTATTTTAATTAGGTCTACTTATATTTTATCTAATATAAATCAAATTAGATAACATAATTTTATAAGTCTTATTATATTAAATTTAATAAGTAAATAATTAAAATCAAAATTAACAAATTTTATGAAAATAGGAAAAGTATATAATTTTTTTAAAAATAGATATTTTAATAAATTAAAAATTAATAAATAAAAATAAAGCATATAATTCATTTGAAAGTATATTTTCTATAAGAAAAGTAGTATTATTATCGTTTTAGATATTTTTATAAAATTTAACAAAAAAGAGTTAAAATTAAATTAATTAATATTTATAATTTAATTATTAGTCGAACTTAAAAAATTATATCAAATTAATTTTTATGTAAATAAAATAATTAATATTAAAAATATTAAAGAAATAAAGTGTCATAACTCAAATAAAAAATTTACTAAAATTGTAATAAATTATGAGTTCTAATGTAATATTTAAATTGTTATATAAAGAAAATATAACTTTTATTATTTTTAAATTTTTATTAACAAATAACTAATGATTTTTTATTATCTTATGATTAATTATAACCATAATACTTTTTTTTTTATATGAAATTAGTTTTAGAATTGAGAAAAATTAATTATAAGAAATATTGAAGTAATATCATATATTCATTTAAATAAAATATTTATAAAAATTACAATGAATTATAACTATATTAAGTTACTATCAAATTTTTATATAAATAAATAACACTGTTATTATTTTTAAAACTTTTATTTAACAACAACAACAACAACAACAACAACAACAACAATAATAATAATAAATATATTTAATTATTTATTTGCTATATACCACGAGTCAAATAAATTTTTTGTGCACGTCTTAAACACGTGGTTGTTTACTAGTGTGTGTGTGTATATATATGTATATACACACACTAGTTTCATCTAATTAAAATATGAAAGAAATATTTTCATGTAAAATTTAGAATAGACTAGTGGTCTATTTTTTGCTCAGACTAATTATTAATATATATTTTATATGTATTTTAATTGATAAATATTTATAAATAAAAATAATAAAATTTTTATATAGAGATAGTATAATAAAGAATCAGAATTTTACAAATAACTAGTTGAGAGTGGATTGCGAATAATATATATATATATATGTATGTATTTTTAAATAAATAATTAAATAATTTTAATAAAGTAAAACTATAAATTAATCAAATATAAAAATGAGAGCTTAAAAAGTTATTACAATAATTTTTTTTTATTAAAAGTACATATATAGTTTTAACATGTAATAATAATATTGAATAAAATAATAAAATAATAAAAATAGTTAAAAATAGAATTTTTTTAGTTAGAATAAATAAAAGATATAATTTTTGATAAAAATGAAAATAATGTTTTAGATTTATGTTGTGTTCAAAACCCGCAAGCGTACGAATCGTGAATTGTAGTACAAAAGATATCGTTCCGATGAGGATTGAATATTGAATACTAATATTTCTACTTATATTCCTAACTAGCAAATTAAACAAAGTAATTAAAGAAATCAAAGTATAATTCTAAACAATTGAAATTAAGAAAAGATCAAATGATAAAAACATAGAGCTTAGGTTTAGTTTCACTATTCCAATAAAATCATGAACACATAATTATTAAACACCTTGATCACAGTTAAGGGTAATTGTTCTAAAATACCTAAAAACTCTCTCGAGTTCAATTAAGTATGCTAAGATTAAAGTTTAACCTACTCTCGTGATTAAGAAGTTAATCAAAACTCATTAAGTTCCTTAACAATTAATTTACCACCGTAGACCTCTGTCTACTGTCATGGTTCCTCGAAGAGCTTACCTACCCTCGTGGTCGACTGATCTAAATCCTATGAGTCTGAAGCTAATAAATTTCCCTAACTCTCGTTGGTTATTCTACCCATAAATATGCAATCAAACAGGCGTGGAATGATAACAAGACATTAAGCTCAACGCATATAATTAACTGAAAATCAAATTAATAAAACTTGTGTTCAATCTCATCATAGAATAGTTACTCATAACCTAAACCCTAAAAAGTGTTTAGCCAAACATGGCTTTAAAAAGAATCACAAACATAAAATAAAGAACAAGAGAATGAAGAAGAAGAAAAAAAATAGATAAAACTCGTTTAAGTGTCGCTTCAATCTTCAAATTGTTCCCTCTTTGAGCTCTTGTTTGTGGCTCTTTTTATTGTCAAAGGAATGCCCCCTAAACCTTCTTATTGCTCCTTTATATAAGAAAACATGATAGAACCCTAAACACCCTTAAATTCCTTTTCCTTTTCCTTTTTAAGGTAGGAAAATTTCTTTTTCTCGACATGGCTTTAGACATGGTCGTGTTGAATGTTGTGTCACGTTGCATGTCAAGTTCTAGATAATCACACGGTCTAAGTCATGCCATGTTCAATGTTGTGTCAAACTATCTTCCTTTCTCCTCACTTGGCAGATGAAAGCACGGTTTGGCTCATGGCTTTATGAAAGCGTGTCACTCCACTTTGCACAATCCATTGCTCACACGGTTTTGACAAGCCATGTTGCATCAATTTTGCATAAAACAGGACTATAAAAATTTGAAGGACAAGCTAACAAAAATATGAAGAAATCGAGTTGAAGGTTAATGAACTAATACGTATGCAAAAATAAATAAAACACACATAAACATAAAAATATAATCCTAACATCTGGCATCCTCCCCCACACTTATCTATGGCATTGTCCTCAATTACAAAAATATTAAAATTAGAAAAAGAAAATGAGGACTTCCCTAGTAAGCTTTTCTTCATTTTGTGCTCGCTCCAAAATGTTGGATGACCAATAAAATAAAATAACAAAAACTAAGAAAAGTAACAGAAAAAAACTAAAAATACACTTAAACAAAATAAAAAAATCAAAACACGTTGGGTTGCCTCCCAACAAGCGCTAATTTTAGGTCATTAGCTTGACCCCTTGAATATGTAATATCATGGGTGCAAATGAACATGAGGAAGTGTTCTTGGAAGCATCTTCCTTTCCTTTCTTTTACTAGGCTCCCTTATGGCCAGGTAATAAAGTGCGGACTCCACATGCCAAATCCTTGGTTCTAGAGTTACTTGAATAATGTAAGACTTTTCATGTGGGTTCTGAGACAGTCCAACACCTTTCATAAATTCCTTGTATATGACCGTAAGAGGCTGTGGAACATATGCATTGTTACTTATTGATAGCTCATCTTCATCCCATTTAGCTTCAAGAATTGTTATAATTTTATCATCCAACTCATTTTGAATTTGAGTTGAGTGACTTTGTACCTCATCATCCTTGATGTCTACAGACTGATTTTTATACTTAGACTTCTTCAATTTCCTCGGTGATCATCTTTTCTTGCTCATCATGGCACAACTCAAAAGTGATTTCATCATCTTGATTCAAAGTGCTCTTATTATCCCATATACTTTCTCCTTGTGCTAGTTGCGTTGAATAATTCATGGGCTCACGCATCTGAAGTTTTTGGAAGCATGCATTTTGAATTTCTGCAATTTGATCTATTTGCAATTGTTTATTCCTCAAAGCTTCTATTAGTGCAACCAAAGCTTCTTTTTGTTCATCTATTGTAGACATGATTTGTTGCATCTTGATTACCGATAATTGCTCCTCAATTCTTTTGGCTTCATCTTGTTGATAACTCCAAGTATGATCCACACAACTACTCCAAGATGGGTTGTAGTGAGCTTGTGGAGGTGAATATGAATAATATGGGCAATACGCCCCATTGTGGTTCTCTCCACACCAGTTACAAACTTGAAAAGAAGATGAAAAATAATTAAACGACATATGTTCTACATTATATACAAGATCACATGCATTAGACCTCAAAAAATCTATCATTGTCCATGACAAATTACTTACCAATATCACAAAGAACAAAATAAAATAAAGTACTAGTATAAGATAAGTAAAAATTAAATTAATATCACTATTGACAATCCCCGATAACGGCGCCAAAAACTTATTGTGTTCAAAATCTGCAAGCGCACGAATTGTGAATTGTAGTACAAAAGATATAATTCCCACAAGGATTGAATATTGAATACTAATATTTCTACTTATATTCCTAGCTAGCAAATCAAACAGTAATTAAAGAAATCAAAGTATAATTCTAAATAATTGAAATTAAGAAAAGATCAAATGATAAAAACATAGAGCTTAGGTTTAATTTCACTATTCCAATCAAATCATGAACACATAATTATTAAACACCTTGATCACAGTTAAGGGTAATTGTTCTAAAATACCTAAAACCTCTATCGAGTTCAATTAAGCATGTTAAGATTAAAGTTTAACGTACTCTTGTGATTAAGAAGTTAATCAAAACTCATTAAGTTCCTTAATAATTAATTTATCACCATAGACCTCTGCCTACTGTCATGGTTCCTCGAAGAGCTCGCCTACTCTCGTGGTCGAGTGGTCTAAGTCCTATGAGTCTGAAGCTAATAAATTCCCCTAACTCTCGTTAGTTAATCTATCCATAAACATGCAATCAAACAGGCGTGGAATAATAACAAGACATTAAGCTTAACACATATAATTAACTGAAAATCAAATTAATAAAACTTGTATTCAATCTCATCATAGAATAGCTACTTCTAACCTAAACCTTAAAAAGAGTTTAGCCAAACATGGCTTTAAAAAGAATCACAAATATAAAATAAATAACAAGAGAATGAAAGAAGAAGAAGAAGAAGAAGAAGAAGAAGAAGAAGAAGAAGAAGAGTAGATAAAACTCATTTAAGCTCCGCTTTAATCTTCAAACCCTTGTTCCCTCTTTGAGCTCTTGTTTATGGCTCTTTTTATTGTCAAAGGAATGCCCCCTAAACCTTCTTAATGCCTTTTTATATAAGAAAACCTGATAGAACCCTAAACGCCCTTGAATTCCTTTTCCTTTTTAAGGTAGGAAATTTTCTTTTTCTCGACATGGCTTTAGACATGGCTGTGTTGAATGTTGTGTCACATTGCATGTCAAGTTCCAGATGATCACACGGTCTAAGTCATGCCATATTTAATGCTGTGTCGAATTGTCTTCCTTTCTCCTTACTTGGCAGATGAAAGCACGGTTTGGCTCATGGCTTTAATGAAGGCGTGTCACTCCACTTTGCACAATCCATTGCTCGACACGGTTTTGACAAGCCGTGTTGCATGTTGTGTTGACACAAATCCTTACTTTTCTTGGAATTCCTCTTTAAACTTAACTACAAAAAGAAAAACTAATTATCATCAAACAAAAACTCCTTAAAATATGCCCTAACCAATAAAATCCTAATTAAAATAGTAACATTAATATATTTCCTATTTAAACTTATATTCTACCCAAATAACATATTTATTAATTCAAAAGTCATTAAAATTCAACTCAGAAAATATGTAAATATTACACACATCAATGTAATAGAATTGGATTGTTTTATTTATTTATTTATTTTGAACAATTATGGTTAATTCCCAACACCACAAGGAGAAAGAGGGGGTGGAGGTTCAAACCCTACTCTTTTTAACAAGATGTCCATATCATTTACCACTTCGACTATTCATGGGGGACAATTGGAATGTTTTACATAGAATAGAATATGTGTATTTTAAAATAAAATAATTTATATTTTTTAAAAAAATATTGTGAATTTTAATAATTCAACACATAAGTTTTTAGAAATTAATGGTAAATTATAAGGAAAAATAGTCAAATTTTAAATTTAATGATATTTTAATTCAGCATTTAATATATATATATATATATATATATATATATATATATATATATATATATATATAGAGAGAGAGAGAGAGAGAGAGAGAGAGATTAAAAAATTAAAATAAAGCATACTGTAGACGGCGGGGTTTAGCGCGCGCCCAAGTTTCTTGCAACCGCGACACTGTTTAAGCTCAGGGCTTTAGGGAACACACTACTACATCACAAAGACATAGCGTGGAGATGATGGAGTCGCCACCCAGGGTAATAAC
>CATIWK010262175.1:0-13872 GCA_949634005.1 Mallotus japonicus
AGACCCACTTGGCCTTTGGATGAATTTTGATGAATTTTTTATGTAAAAAAGGAATTTTGGCAAGAGAAAAGGCATTGCATACGGCCGCCAAGAAGCTTCAAGTGTGAGATTAAAGAGCTCCACGAAAAGTTGAAGATCCAAAGCTTACCTACAACGAGTTTTCCTTTCTTCTTTTCCTCTTAATATATTTTATCATGTTTGATTTCTTGAAGGCTTTAGAATAATTTATTATGAATAACTAAATTATTTAGGATTTGAATTTGTATAGTTTTTTTTTTACCTAAGGGATTTGAATTTGTATAGTTAGTTAGCACTTATTGGTATTTTATTTTTATTCAGCGAATTGATTTTTTAGTCAATTTTGTGAGTTGATATAATTTTCCTTGCATTTGATTTTACGCCTAATTGAATAAATGTTTATAAGTAATTGTTGACAATAAAAATTGCATGAATTGCTAGCTCATAACTCACAAGACTTAAAAAATTCAATCACAAAAGCAGACGAGTGTTTTGGGGATTAAATAAATTGCTAGAAAGCTTAATAAAGCTTAATTAATTTATTGACCACAAAAACATACAGTAATTAATTTTGATATGCTTAATGAACATGCACATGACAGTTATGACAGCTAAAACTCTCTCAACGAGAGAGTTTGTAACCTAGCTGTCTCTTCTGAAATTCTGTTTCGCAACTCAACGCCGTCAGGCCTCCTTGGCCGCCCCATCTCTGTCATGGATTATCTCAGCCATGGCAAGATGTTTGCCCCATCCTTTCCCAACTCAACAGAGAATAAATCCTTTGCAGCAGCCATCATTAGCTCTCCTATCCCCTCTCTAGATTTTCCAACTATTAACAAAGGCGGCTATATTGTAATCAAAATTGATTAGCACATTTATGAGCAGCAGATAGTAGTACGCAAGCATGCCCTTATCGCCTGCATTGTTCTTGCTAAAGGAGACACTCCTTGGAAATTACCTGATCTCAAACAGAAGCTCACCTCCATTTGGGGTCTTGCGAAAAACTAGAAATTGGTTTCCCTTGGTCGTGGATATTATCATGTCATTCTATCTTCTAACGCTGAGAAAAACTCTATTTGGGGACGAAGGACTGTTGCTTTGAAGCATGGCATCCTTCGATTACAACACTAGACTCTGAATTTTGATCCGGCAGCATAAAAATCCAGTAATGCCCAAATTTAGGTTAGACTCTATAAATTTCCATGGGAATATTGGCATCCTAAAATTTTGACTTCAATTGCCAAAGGAATCATTGTTCTGTTAAAAATTGACAGTGCAACTATCAATGATAGTTTGGTCACTAGGCTCGAATTTTAATAGATGTGGATTTTACCAGTTCATTACCAGAGAATCTTTTGGTTGAACGTGTGGGCAAAAGTTTTTTCATAGATGTTGTCTATGAAAATCTACCACGATTCTGCACAGTGTACTCTAACATCAGACATGCCCCCAGTGGTTGCAGATGAAGAAAACAGACATCTGTTGAGGTTCATATTTCAGAAACGAAAAAAATCTAGAAGCCCAAACCCAACTCGAAGCATTATGTTCCAGTCAGCAACAACTTTGATAAGTTGCATTCAATTATTGATCCTACTGTAGTTATGCCACCAATTCAAGAAATCTGAAAAATAGTTCTGTTGCTTTGATTAAGATAATGAAGCTAATTTAAACTTTTCCTCTTAAACTTCAAACGGTGCAACTGCTAATGTGGAGGTTCGGACTAACATTACTGTAACCAAGCACGGTGATAATACTGTGGATAATGTTGGTGAGGACAAAGCACCATCGAAAATTGATACCGAAGAAGAGGCTAACGCTCATTTGCGTTTGGCACCTAAGAATGAGCAAAACTGATATTCAATTTATGGCGGAATATGTCACTGTTGACAATGATGTTTTACATGGGAATAATGTTGATCCTTCGAATGATCATCTTTTGGAGCATTAAAAAAAATCACTTGGGCGGATGAGGGTGACTTGACAGATGAGTGGCAAACGGTTCAGCGAAAAAGGTCAGTCTGTAGACTTGTGAAATATAAAGTTACTTTTTGTAAAAGAGTAAATAAGAAACCTGAGAGACTTAATTTATGAAGTTGTTCTTCTGAAACTGTAGAGGAGTGGGTAATCTACAAACTCTTCAATGCTTATATAATTTTTGTCTTTGTTATAAACCTCAAGTTATTTATTTGGCAGAACCTATGGTTACTTTTGATTCCATTCTGGTTTATTTTCGGAATAATTTGGGTTTGAAAATAGTTGCTTTTAATAGTTCGGTTCTTCCTACTATATGGGCTCTTGTTGCTACTGATTGGGTTGTTGATGCGGTTTCATTTAGTAACTAGTAGGTTACTATTTCTTTTAGAGTTGATAATAATCCTCATTAGTATACTTTTATGTATGGAAGCAATTCTCATTTGACTCACTATTTTCTTTGGGAAGAGCTTCCTCATATTTCTTCTATTTGTGATAATAGCTGGTTTATCATAGGGGACTTTAATGCTTGTCTTAGTGCTCATGAAAAGACAAGGAGACGGCCTTCTATTATATCCTATAGAGATTTTGCTTCTATGGTAGATGATTGTTGTTTATCTGATTTACATTCATTGGGTTCTTTTTATACATGGACAAATGGTCGTCGGGGTTCTACAAGAGTGGAAGAGAGACTGGATAGGGTGCTCTGCAATTACAATTGTTTTAATGATTAGCCTTCGGTTCAATGACAACATTAGCTAGGCACTGTTCTGACCATAACCCAATTTCGTTGCATTGTACAGATTTTAATGCAGCTCCTTCCCTCTTTCAGTTTAGATCTATGTGGCTCACTCATAAGAACTTCAATTCTTTGGTCAGAGATGAATGGAATAAGGCTCAGGTGTATGGTTCCTGCATGAGACATCTTATGGTGAAACTAAAGCATCTTCGCCATGTCCTTCGTTATTGGAATTTAAATATTTTTTGTGATGTTCATCGTAATGTTTAGTCTGCCTCTCTTACTCTCTCTTATTTGCAAAATCGAATTTCTAATGAGGGTCTTTCTGAAGAACTTCACATGCAGGAATTAAATTTTCATAATGCTTTGGATGATTGTCTTATTCAGCAAGAGCTTTTTTATGAGGAGAGGAGCAGAATTCGGTGGCTTACAGGTGGGGATCGTAACATTAGTTTTTATCTTTCTCTTGTTGCCCATAAGAGATCTCAGTCGGGTATTAAGTTTCTGGAAGTTTATGGAAATTTAACGGATAATGCGAATCTTATTCAGACTCATGTTCTTTCATTTTTCCAAGAAGTCCAAATCATACTAGGTTTGAGTCAATATTTTCCCTATATATACTCCTCATATCTCTCATTCCATTACATTTCATTTATTCTCTCCATATTCTATTCACTCTTAACACACACTACATCCTCACTAACTTAAGCATTGGAGTGTTTATGGGGCTCTCCCAACCCGTTCACCTTACTCTTGTTGATTTGCTTGTGTGCAAGATTCAAAGGATTTCCGGATGAGTTATCAGTTTTAATCTCTTCTTTCAATTTCTCAGGCAGTTTCGTCAATATATATATATATATATATATATAATTCAATTGTCATTCTGAGTACTATTGATATCTCTAATTGAAGTACAATTCAATTGTTAAGGTTAAGGTTGATGGTAAATTGGAACTGGAGTTTTGATATAGCTCATGTTTTATGATTTTTCAACCCTTCAACAACTTTGATTGTGTGTTTTTTAATTTGACCGTGTGATTTCGGTTATTATTGGATAGAACACTATCAATAATATTTGTAGAGTCCATGAGACATAACAACACCGATCTATAAAAAAATTTAATAATCAAACACTAACTATATATAATCACCGTGAATAATTAATATCTTTTCAACATATATAGGTATATTTTTTTGAAAAAAAAAATTATTAATTAGTTGTTAATCCACACTTTATGTAGACTGCAAATAATATATATTTTAAAATTATTTTTAAATAAATAATTAAATAATTTTAATAAATTATAAATTAATCAAATGTAAATGTGAAAACTTCAAAATTTAGCATAATAATTTTATTTGATTATTTTTTTTGTTAAGATTACATATATATTTTTAATATATATTTTACATTAAATAGAATACATAATTTTTTTTTTTTTGAAATAAGAATACAAATTTTTTTTATGTAACAGAAAAAGAGTTATTATATAATTCTACCATAAACTATAGTCATCTTTCTCAATCTATCCTATTTTGAAAATTGTGACAAATTGGTATATGACATTTTCAATTTGTTGCAAATTTATCCACGGTTCAAATGCATGTGCCCATGTTGACATGGCATACACGCATAAATTTTTTACTGATGTGGAAATTAGAAGAAAAATTAGTAATTTTTCTATTCTTAACTTTCATCTTTTTTGCAAATTTATCCTTATTTTTGTTTGCAAAAAAATGAAAGTTAAGTAATTAACTATTAAAATTTTAAAATTTATATATTCGTAAAAAAAATGAAAGTTAATTATAGAAAAACTTCTAATTTTAAATTATTGTAGGGAGATCAAACCACCTTTGCAAGTCTCAGATAATTTACAGTGATCTTTATTATTTTTTTTTTATTATTATAAGAAAGTTAGAAGATCTAAGAATTAATAAATTGTACAATAAAGGATAGTACTTCTTCCCTTTTTAGTCAAATAAAATTAACTCCACAAATGATAAAATTCAAACTTTATCTCTTTTTTTTTATAATCAATCAATTATATTATTAATAACACCTGGAAAAACCCATCTTATTTTGGACTAACCCGAATCAATAGATTCCCCCAATACACCCACAACTAAACCAAAACAAGATAGATGAAAAAACCTGGAGAAACAAAACAACAACAACCAATTGAAAGAGAAACAGAACGGAGAAATGGAACAACGAAAGTTAAAAGGAAGAGGAAAGATTAAAGCCAAGCAGAAAATTCACTATCTCTATGCAAACCTTGTTTTGCAAAAGAATCAGCCATAGAATTACTTTCTCTAAAAATATGGATGAAAGTGATGGATTGAAATAAACTTCTCAGATTCTCAATTAGACAGAACTCTTCATGCAACTTCCAAGGGTGAGGTTTGTTAGGCTAGTTAATCCATGACACCGCATTTGAGGAATCAGACTCAATTATAAAACTTGCTGAAAGAAGCTCTGGTCTAAGCGAAGAAAGCTGCAATGCTTTCCTAATTGCAATAACCTCAGCCACATTAGAATCAGTAATTCCACAAGGGATGGAAAAGAGACCTTTAATAAGACCAAGGTGATCCCGAAGCACTCCACCTGCACCAGCTAGTCCCGGCTTACCAAGAGAAGACCCATCAACATTCCACTTGAATACACCATAATTTGGCGGACTCCAAAGAGAGACTGGACGCCTAGGCTTATGGGTGGGCCGATAATTTTTTATGGCTTCAACACCTAGCCACAATTCCTGGGAATTCAAGAGACCTCCATCACCAAGAGCCTTTAACCAAACTTTAGCCCTATGGATGATAAGGAAAAAAATATTGTTGGCATTGAATGAACATGCATTAAAACTAAGGAATTCCTTTCATTCCAAATGGTCCATAAGACAGAGAAGAAAATAATCATCAGTACCTTTTTTTGAAAAGACCCAAAAGCCAAATATTCCCAAAGAGTAAATAAATTACCAAGGGAGGAGGGAATAGCCCAATCAACACCCCACCATCTCAATAGGCCATACCAAATGGAGCTAGCCAAGGGACAGAGTACAAAAAATGGTCAATTGACTCCATATCAAAGTTGCAAAACACACACTTACAATTTGCAGGATCAAGGAACCCTTTATGGCAAAGATTGTCTTTAGTATTCAGTCTGTGTAAAAGGGCCATCCACACAAAGATCTCTACTTTAGGGGGAGCCAAACTACTCCAAACACCGTTAACCACATGCAAGAGAGGAGGCCTAGAGGATAATAATGCTGCCGAGGTAACAGATTTAACAGAGTACATTCCCTTAATATCATGCTTCCAAATGAGCCTATCATTACAGTTTAAAGAAAAGTTCAGATTATTTAAAAGTGTAAGTAAAGTGTTGAGCTGGTCAAGTTCCCAAGATCTTAATTGTCGAGACCATAAAAAATTCCATTCCCATAAAAGTCCATCTCAGAATCCCATATCTTTTACAATGGATAATTGGTCAAGAGAAATGCTAAAGAGTCGGGGAAATATGTCCTTAAGAGAAGAATTGTCTACCCACACATCAACCCAGAATCTAATCCTATCACCATTACCAAAGAGAAATTTAACACTATCACAAAAAAAGGCTTATCCATCATGGTAGACCAGATTTCTCTCTAAATAGGGGAAAAGCGAGAGGAAGGCAGCAAAGAAAATGGAAACATACCTGATTGTATTTGGTACTTATCTGAAACAACCTACTGCCACAGAGATTTATCATTATGCTGAGTCATAAGTTTCAAAAGCCATTTAAACAATAGAGCCTTGTTCTTATCCAACAAAGAGCCAACACCAAGACCACCAAGAGATTTCGAAAGCTGGATGAGATCCCACTTAACATTACACATTTTTTTTTATCTATCGAACCACCCCAAAAGAAATTCTGAAATAAGGCATTGATCTTTTTGCCTATCAATTTGGGCATTTTAAAAAGGGAAAGGTAGTATAAAGGCAAGTTATTCAAACAAGCTTTAATTAGTGTTAATCTACCACTGAAAGATAGAAATTTTAATTTCCAATAAGATAATTTACCTTTGATTTTATCAAGCACAGGATCCCAAACCTTTTTTTTCCTTGGATTAGTGCCAATAGGTAAGCCCAGATAAGTGACCGGGAGGGAAATGGTGTTACACCAAAGAGACGAGGCAGCAGCATCTGTCCATTCCTTGCTCACATTAATACCCGCAAGAGCACTTTTATAAAAGTTAACTTTTAAACCTGATAAAAGGGTAAAGCAGTTCAATATTCTGTGGACATTAGTGAGATCTTACATCTTTGGTTAACAGAAAAAAAGAGTATCGTCTGCGTACTGTAGCAGTGAAATAATGTTACTGTCACTACCAGAAGAAATCCCTAAAAGATAACCCATTTCCACTGCAGAATTAACCATAACAGATAGGCCTTCAGCAACAATGATGAAGAGGAAGGGGGAGAGAGGGTCACCCTGCCTCAAGCCCCTAGTAAGTTGAATTTTCGATGTTGGAGAGCCATTAATAAGAAAGGAGACTCTAGCCGAGGATATACAACTGCTGATCCAATGTCGTCATTTAACACTAAAATTCATCTGGGATATAACTGAATCCAGATATTTCCAATTTAGAGAATCAAATGCCTTGTGAAAGTCAAGTTTGAATAAAATACCTCCTCCTTTGGATTTGACAAGAGAATGAATAACCTCATTTGCTACTAGTACACTGTCAAGAATATTACGGCCCGACATGAAAGCACTCTGTTGGAGGCCAATGACCTTTGAGATGACAGACTTGAGTCTGTTTGCAAGCATCTTCGAGATAATCTTATACAAAGAGCCAATTAAGCTTATAGGTCTGAAATCTACTACAGTACATGCGCCTTCTTTTTTTGGGATTAGAGCAGCAAAGGATGAGGTTATAGAATTAGGGAAATTCCCAGTCTCGAAGAACTGATTCACCATAGCCATAACATCAAAGCATATAATATCCCAAGAGGCTTTAAAGAAATTAAGGTTAAAGCTATCAGGTCCTGGCGCTTTGGCTCCATCACAGGACCAAATAGCGTCTTTAACCTCTTCGAAGGAAAAAGGAGCCTCTAACAGAGTAGCCTCAAAGTCTGAAATTTTTGAGAATTTACTGGAGAAAAGAGAGGGTCTTGAAAATTGATCTTCAGAGTAAACCTTGGAGTAATGAGATAGAACCTCCTTCCTAATACCATCTGGATCCGAAACCTCACCATTCATAGTTGATAGACTTCCAATGAAATTCCTCCTAGCTCTGTTTGAAGCCGAAAGGTGAAAGAATTTAGTATTTCTATCACCTAATTTACACCAAAGAGCCCTAGATTTTTGCCTCCACAAACTTTCCTTTTGTCTTTCCCGGGACTATAATTGTCGCCAAATAAAGCCTCTTCTTCTAGAGAGCTTTGATCGAAGAGAAGAGTCTGTAGAATTGATACTTTCAAGCTCAACATCAATATTATCCAAATTAGCCTCCAGTTTAGAAATATTTGAGTCCAAATCTCCAAAAACATCCCGATTCCAGCATTTAAGCTTAACTTTGAGCAATTTTAGTTTTTTAACAATAGCCCCGCCATTTTGAGGAAGCAAAAAACTGTTCCACCATGAGTGAACTAGTTTAATGAAGTCAGGAGCTTGAAGCCAACAGTCAAGGAATCTGAAAGGCCGAGGACCCCAATTGAACTCAGATAAAGTCAGCAAGAGAGCGCAATGATCTGAGAGACCTTTGTGAAGGCACCACTGCTTAGATTCTGGAAATGGGGATCCCCACTCTGCATTGATAAAATATCTATCAATCCTGCTCATAGATCTAGAATTACTCCATGTAAAGCTCTTCCCAATTAATGGCAAGTCGATAAGCTGAGTGTTGCGCACAAAAGCTTGGAAGCTTTTTGAAGGTAGCAGAGATGATGCAGGGCTTCTATCAGAGTCAGTTAAAGAGGAATTAAAATCTCCTGCAATTAAAAATGGAGTAGAATACTGTATCAAAAGGTTCTGTAATTTAATCCACAGAAAATGTTGATCACTAGGGGAATTAGGAGCATAAATATTAACAATGACACATATCACCTGATTATGGGTCAAAACACCTTCAATCGCCAACTAGCAAAACCCCTTGTGGATGCCCGAAGCTACGAAGAAAGAGGGATTCCAAGTAACTAATAAACCACCAGAGGATCCGGAAGCTGGGAAAAATTCAAAATTAGCCACTGAGCCATACCAAATATGACTGACAGCTTTAACATCAGTTGAGGCCATTTTAGTCTCTTGAATCAGAACCACCCCAAAAGAATTTTTCTTAATAACCCTCCCAACAACCTTTCTTTTAATGATATTACACAACCCTCTAACATTCCAAGATATAAAATTCATAAAAAAATAATCAAATCCGAAAAAAATCTGACTGCTTAAGCAACATTTCTATTTGCATTTTCCTTCTCCCAATGAAGTCTGTCTTCATTATCCATATCAGAAAGTTTCCCAAGTAGGATATCCTTATTACCATCTATAACTAGACCAATTTTCTCTCCCAAATCCAGAGTGAGAAGAGCCTCCTCCGAAGAAGGGCATGGGAGATTTGACTTCATAGCACATAAAAGGAGATTATTTCTGTTAGAAATCTCCTCATCGAAGATTGATTCGCCAGCGACCCAAGAGTCCAGCGAGGGGCTCACTTCTCTTATAGAGGCAATCAAATGAGAAAGGCGAGGTTTAATTTTTTTCTTGGATTTTTTGCCTTTAGCGAAGTTGGCAAGGGCAGATTTAGAGAATTGGATTTTTAGAAAGACATGACCTTTTTTTTTCTACGGAGAGGAACAGATGAAGAGTGGGGAAAGAGGACAGGCTCAGTGGTAGGTATAGAAGGGAGCAGCAGGTTAGGAGCAGAAGGGATAGGGTTGTTTGAGTTCGAATTGTGAGCAAGAGAAGATTGTAAGAAGGTAGAAGGATTAGATAAAGGGCCAGGGGAGTCATGCCAAAATTCTGAGGGCTCAATAACAGGGTAGCAAAACAAAAGAGGTCCATAAGAAGGTGTATCAATGGGAAGGCCCGAAGGGCCCAAGTCAATAAAATTGGGCCTTTTAGCAATGGGCAAGCCACAATTTAATTGTATCTATGGGTGAATATCAGAGTGAAGATTCTCTAGGATAGGCTTTTGAGGTATGGGGGGACAAGAGGAGTTAATACCCACCGCCAAGGAAGTTGACGAATGAGGTTTAGGCAGGCTAAGGACACTCAATTGCACCGCCTCCATCTGCAGACCTAGAGAATTCAAATTTGAATCCTCTTGATGCACCTTGATCTTCTGTGGATTGCCTACATCAGAGCCTGAGTCTTTAACGAAAGTGGATTCAGAATTGGCATCCACGCAACCGTGAGAGTTGAGAGACTCCAGATCATGGTGGCCAAAATAAAATTTATGATGGCACTGACCATCAAACCCAAAATAAGGTTCTTCAACTATTCTGACCGAGTAATTTACACCGTCAATTTTCAAGTTAACAGACCCCATGATGAACTCAGACATGGATGTGCATATTAAGACTCTACCTACATCAAAGCTTCTTTTGAGTTCAGTTATGGCATCCATTTTAATAAAAGATCCCCAAAGGCTTCCCAAACCTGAAAAGACATATTTGCACCAAGCATGAAGAGGCACTCCCTCACAACGCAACCAAGTGAATCTCCTCGTGCACACTGAGGCAGGCTTCCATGGTTCAATCATCTCAGACCACAAAGAAAGCCAATCGTTGAATTTGGTAACCCACTGATCCATTTCCTGGCTAGAACCAAACGTCATCAAAAACATATTACCCCCTATATGTCTACAAAGACAGCTTTGAATACTATCTTTTTCCATCATCTCATATAAATTTTCTAGTAACAGTGGGGATTTGGAATGACAAACCACACTATATGATAACCACTCCGAATTCTCAATAAGGTTATTATATATGAGTTGTGCTGAGACAGTTCTGAGCATCTGGAAAGGTTTAGAACCACTCGCAGCTTCAAGGTAAGAACGGTTGTCTTTGAATCCAGGGTTACGTCGCTTCGGTGGAGCATTAAGCAAAGGAACTAGTGGAGACTTCTCTGGATTATAAGGAGGCCTAGCATATTTTGCAAACTCTATAGCAATCCTGAACTTTCCAATCCAAACTCCATTGAGTATGCCGATAACCTTCTCAAGACTATCTTCTTCCTGCACAATGACGAAGCCAAATCTCTTCCCAGATTTGCTAGGCTTGCGAGAAATAAACGCTCACTACACAGAGCAATGGCGAGCAAACATTCTTCTGAGGCCAAAGGTTGGCCAAGAAGGGGTCAAGTTGTTGATGAATAAATTGACATAGGAAGGTGTTTTGGTTAAGGATCTAAACTGAGGTTGAGGAATGGGATTCTGGATAGTAAAGGGTAGATGTGTTTTAGGGTAAAGAGAGGGGAGAGCAGGGGAAAGCATTTTAAGTTTACTACTTTTTATAGTTTGTATTTTTAAATTTTTTTAAATTCGTTTTCAAACTTTATATCTTATAATATTTTTCTTGAAAAAAAGTGGTCATTAGACCACTACTTTTAATTACTAGTTGCTTACTAATTTATTCTGCGTTAAAATAAATATTTGTATATTTATTTAAAAAACATATATATCATATGTCTAATACTAAATTAAAATTAATTAAAAGTGAAAGAAAGTAAGCATTACAACAAAAAATGTTTATAACAACATATTTCAAATAACATATTTAGCAAATGTGATTTTAAACAAATAAGATCATACTTAAACAACGTTTTCAATAAATATTACTTTAAATTTATTAATTACAATACTTTTCACACTAAACTAACATTTTAAAAAAATATTATTGTAATTTGAAGTTATACAACATTTAATATGACATTTATTTAATGTCATTATAATTTTAAATAAAAATTAAAGTTATGTTTTATCTTCTTTGTTTAAAATAGATAAAAATAAAATTTATCTCTTTTTTTATCTCTAAAAAGTCATGTATTTTAAATTTTTATTCTCCACAACTATTTATCTCTTAAAAATTAAATTAGATACAACTCTATCTCTTATTATATTTATAATTTTTTTTTTATCTTATTAGAATCAAAAGCCTTCTTAGAAAGAGAGAGTATAAAAATTGATTATGATCAAATTAGTAAAAAAGAAAGAAGCAATATATATAGTTTTAGCGGATTTTTTTCTTCTACAGGAAAGTAAGAGGTTATATTTAAAAAATTTTTTTATTTTATAATTATTAGTTTTCAATTCTATTAATTATTTGTCTTACTTTTTTTAATTGGCCTTCAACGATGAGCGTATTGATCAGCTTGGGGACAATAATGAAGATGAAAATGGTGGAATGAATAGGAGGTCTCTGCATTTTTTATTAAACCTCCATTTTTTATTGGTTCACAATGTTGGCTCAGCAGTTATCTGGCTCATATCTTGCCGTGGTGGTTCAGCTGCTTTGGAATATGCGTAATCAGATTGTTCATGGTTCCAGAATTCTTCTACCTCATTTGGTTGCGGAAAGAGTTGTTTCTCAGCTCGAGTTTGGTAGTCAGAGTCATGATCAGAGCAGCTCCCAACCTTTTTTGCTTCAGTCTTCTCGTCCAGTGTGGACGCCTCCCCTAATCCTAAACATTATTCAGCCATGGAAAACGTATCCTACTCTTTTTATCCTGACTCCGCCAACTCCTCTCCGCACTCTCACGACGTCGACGAGACGCAGTCATTTGACGAGCCGCCCTCTAGTAATACTAATATTCATAACTACAAAGTTAAATTCCTGTGCAGTTACGGTGGTAAAATTCAACCCAAGTCTCGCGATAACCAGCTATCTTATATCGGCGGCGATACTAAAATCCTTGTCGTTGAACGCAATATTAAGTTTTCTCTTTTTATTAGCAAAATCACTTCTCTTTGCAACGCTAACGCTGATCACGTCTGCTTTAAATATCAATTACCTGGGGAGGATCTCGATGTTGTTATAATATCTAGCCACACCGGATAAAGCTACATTTGAATAACATTTTAAAAAAATGTTGGTATAAATTTATAATAACATTTTTAATATTTTAAATAACATTTTATCAATGTCATTATAAGCTTTTTTTGTTGTAGTGAAGTTCTCATTTTCTACAAATTACTTAATTAATTTAAAGTTAACGAGTTCCTATTTTTTAAAAATAATCAAATAAAATATATATTAATCTGCAACTACTTAATTAATCAATAGTCAACATTTTATTAAAATTATTTTATTTTATTTATATTTTAAAATAATTAAATAAAAAATATTTTAATTTATAGCTCGTGCATTACGCTGATTCACTAGTTGTTTCAATTTAAATTCTTATAATTATAGTAACAAAGTTTTTAGCCTCTTCAAATTTGTAAATACTTTCTTAAAATTTTGAGCTTTAAGTTTCACATTTTCTAATTCAAAAGTTAAACTATTTTTAAGATGTATATGATTGGATGATATATTTATGTTTAAATTTAGAGCTTCATAATGAAATTTTATTAATTAGTCAACATAAATATTTCATATTAAAAATTATAATGCAGAATATATTGTTGGATATTTTATATTATTAGATTTATTTCAAGGGATGTTTACAAAAATGCCCAAAAAAAAAGACCATTTACATCACATTACCTCATGTTATCAATAAATTACACGCGTGTCCTAACTTTTTAAACAATTACGCGCGTGCCTTTTTTTTTTCTTTCGTCTTTTTCTTTCCGTTCAGCTTTTATTTTTAGCGTCTTCTTCTTTATTTTTTTTTCCAGTTCATAGCACAATTCAATAGCACAAGCCCTTGAACACTAGCTTCACCGCCCAAAACCTCTTCCTTATGCAGTCGATTGCTGGTTATGCTTGTTGGTTCTATGGATTGTTGTCGCTGGTTTAGCATGATGTCTACTATGTGGTTCTGGGTCTCCTTTGTTTTTTATCTATGAATTTCGATCTTTAAAGTGAGATGTGAACTTATGTTCAATTCGGTTGTCTGATATACTTTTCTTGTATCTAGATCTGTTCTTTTTTTAAGATTTGATTTGTTTCTTTTTTTTAACAATTCCTTTTTCTGCAATTCGGTCTAGCTATAGTCATTG
>CATIWK010262226.1:0-10859 GCA_949634005.1 Mallotus japonicus
GAACACCACTTGACCCCATTCTAACGTTCGCTGTTTATAGAAAATAGCCAATGTCCATTTGATAACTCAATTAACCTTCATTCCCAATTAAATCCTAGAAGAAGCTTTTGGAAACCAATTTATGAAGTAGTTATAAGTTTCAATGTTAATTTAAACATTATGATCGATGATCACTCATTAAACATGTGTTTTATAATTTATTATAAAAAATGGTGACTAAAATTCACCCTTATTTGATGCCAATCTCCATTTGACAACTCAATTAACCTTCATTCCCAATTAAATCATAGGCATTTGGAAACCAAGTAGTAATAATTTTATATGTAAATTCTTCAAAAAAAAAAATGATATGTTAATTTAAACGTTATGATAGATTATCACTCATTAAACATGTGTTTTATTATTTATATGAGAAATTATGACTAAAATTTACCCTTTTTTTTATTCAATTCCATTTACCAATTCAATTCATTTTTTGAATTCTAACTGAAATTTATTTGCAAATGAATTCTTATTAATGAAATATGTTTGGTTTAAATGAATATTTTATGAAATAAATTCATTTGAAAAACTAATAATTTTTTTAGAATTTAATTTAGCAGTCAATTTCACAAAATTAAAAAATTGAAATTAGAAATAAATTTTATAAAATATTATTTAAACCAAACAACTCATTTGAATTTACAAATAAATTTTATAGAATTTATTTATGACAAACACATATTTAATGATATTTTAACTGACCGAAAGAAAATATACAAATTATTTTAATTAATTATACTAATAAAGAAAATAAGATAGTTATCATACTCAAAAGAAAAACAAATTCACCTTTAGAAAAAAATAGTTGTTGCCTCATCACCAATTTCCATTAAATTCCGCGGCTCCTCTTTTGAGCTACCAAAGTAATGCATGACAGAGAAAAATATAGAAGTTGGGGTTGAGCTGCTGCCACCATATTTAAGATTTTGTAATTAGGAGTTGTTGAAGAATTACGTCAAAAGAGACCGGTGACTCATAATATTCTTTGGCTTGGAGCGTGGTTCCGCCTTACTGTTAGATAGGGAAACGAAGTCTACCTCCAACTTGCTTGCTATGTAGTAAGTGTATGCCTGTCTGGATTTTGTTAGCTTGATGTGAAACCTCTTTTATTGTTTTTGCATGCCAGATCATATTCAATGAAAAGAATGACTACGATGCAAAAATTTTTCAAAACACTTCTTTTCCTTTTTTTAATAATAAACTTTTTGTTGGTAAGCTAAAATGCTTTTTTTTTAAAAAAGTTACTTTGTGTAATACTTATATGAATAAAAATTTTCTATATTTGTAATTTTATTTTTTTGACACAATAAAATAAATAATTTCATATAGAGTGGTGATTTTAAGGTGAAAATGTAATACTCCATCTGTTCCTAAATAATTGTCGTTTAAGAATTCTTCACATAGATTAAAGAATATATTTAGTATATGTATAAAATACTATACTACCCTTATAATAATTCCTTCAACCAATTATTAGCTTTATATAGAGTGCCAAAAAGAATAGATATCTATTCAATTAATTCTCCTATATTGGTAGTTAAATTGTATTGGTAACTTAAAACGTCAATTATTTAGGAATAAAATTAGACTTCTAAAACGACAATTATTTAAGAACATAAGAAGTATAAATTATTATATTAATATTGCTCATATATTAATATATAGAAAGAATAATGAAAAAATATTAAGATAAAATCGAGTAAAGTAAACTCTCAATTTTGATTCGACTTTTAAGTATAAATTTCTTTTAATATACATACATATTAAAAATGAAAAATAACTCAATTAAGTCAACTTGTAATTAATAAATGGTTCAAAAAGATAATAAACTAAAATAACGAAAAAGATTAATAAATAATTTGTAGATGGTATTTATTATAATAAAGGCCAGGTTGTTTAGGGGCACCAGGTAGGTCTCGGGTCTCCGGTTTGAGACCAACCAACCCCTCCCCTTTGGTCAACAGAAATCTTACATTTTCGTAGCATATCTATTTCAAGCTATTAATTTGAATATATTGAGGATGCTCCAAGCACTTCTTACATTATTTACTACAACGATGTCCAGCATTAAAGTTTTAACAAATTGTTCAAACATCAACAACAGTCTAATTAAGAACTTGCTTATTAATTATTGGCATCAACTGCACATTCCAACGCGGTAAATTTATTAAGACGTAGACGCTACCAGCAAGGCTCCAATAGAACCTTCTTTCATTATTATCAGTTGCAGTCTGTTAATTGCTAAGGATTGTAAATTGTAATTCAATTCAAAATGTATGAGCATTGCATTTTTTGTTTTTTGTTTTGTTTCATTTTTTCATTTTCTTTTTCATTATTATCATTTCTCACGGATCGATGCTTATAATATAAGATGACACAGGAAGAGTAATTAAGATCACTCAGATGTTTGTTCTATGATTAGCTAGCTTACTGTTTGAGGATATTTGGGGGTATTGAATTAGGCCCTGTATTTCTAAGTTTAATTGTCACCCTTCGCAGCAATTTAATGTGTTAAAAAATATAATTACAAAAAGAAAACAGCAAGTAAAAAAGTATTATTAGAAAAGTATGTTTACTTGAATTTTAAATAATTACATTTTTATTGATATAATATAAAATTTAACAAAAATGACAAAAAATCCATAAATGGTATTTTTATTAAATGATATATTAATTTAATTCATTGAAAATAAAAAATTTCTTTTTTTTTTTCAAATTGGGAATAGCTGAGGTAACGATCGAACTTTGACCTATATATACATTAGAAAGAATTATATTAATAGACTACTTAATCTTCGAATTGAAATTAATGAAAAAATGTACAAGTACACTTCTAAAATACACCTTTATTATTTTGAAAACCATATATTTAATCATTTCGTAGAAAATGGTTTGTTCTTATTGCTAGTGGGATCTACTGTTTCTCTTATGCATTAAAAAAGAATATTAGATCAAAGTATACTTTTGCACCTAACGTTATAATGAGGAACAAATTTGTTTTGAAAACCATATATTTTATCATTTCTTACAAACGGTGTTTATTCTCATTGCTAGTGAAGTTTATTGTTTCTCATGTGCATTAAAAAAGATATTAAATCAAGATATACTTTTACCCCTAACGTTTATAACCAGGAAAAAATTTGAACAATTAATTATAAAAAATTTTCAAAAAAATTTAAATTCTTATACAATAAAAATATTATATAACCGTTATTTTTTACACTCGTGGGATATACTAATAGTAATGCGAAAGAGATTTTACTTTTAATTTTTATGAAGATTTTTTAAATATCTTATTTAAAAAATTAGAAATATCTAAATAATAAAAAAAAAACTCATCTCATACTATATAAAATTTCATTTTTTTCTTCACTCCCAAAAAAAAATAATAAATGAATATTTATTCATTCATGCATTTCATCCTAATTTTTTACATTTAAATAAATATTTATTAATTTTTATTTTGAGAGTGAATAAGAAAAGGACAAATTTATATTGGATAAAATGAATTTTTATTAAAATGTTTCTAATTTTTTTTAAATGGGATGGAATTTATTAAAAAAATTCCTATAAAAATTAAATGAAAATCCTTTTAATATTGTATTAACACTAATAGATTTCATGTACGAAAAATAAATGATTGTTTAATATTTTTATTAAATGAGAAGGATAAATATATATTTTTTTTTATATGTTCTTAAGAGCAAATTTATTTCTTGTTATAGATGTTAGGAGCAAAAATGTACTTTAATCTATTTTTTTTACACACGCCAAAAATTGTGGGTCCTGTTAACAGTAAGAATAAATATTGTTTGAAAGTGAGGTTTAAATATATGATTTTTAATATGATAAGAGTGTGTTTATATCTTAAAAATATTAATGATGGATGTAAAATTATAATAAAACGTTAAAGATGTATTATCATAACAAATAAAAAGGGTACAAATATATTTTTTTAATTAGCATATAAGTACAACAATTTATCTATTGATGAATTTGAATATATATATTTAAAGTTATAGTAAAAATGGACTTCATGATAGAGGAATTTGATAATAGAGAGATAGTAGAGAGATAATGAGAGTCTTTTACTCTTAAGGTGATAGAGTTGCGACTGCAATTACATGCACAAGAAATGTTTTCACTTCCCAATACATGCACTCATTATCGTCCAAATGCTTCTTCACTTACCTCCTAGCTTGTCTAGCCCTCGTTTTTCCATCAGAATTTTACTACATAAACACTCTACCAACGCCTCCCATACCACTTCATCTCTGCAACAAAAACTTCCAAAACACCGCAATACCTCTGTTTAAAACTCTCATCATCTCTCACCGAACCATAGCAAGCAGCTCCCATTCTAAAGGCAACGAAGCCATCACTAACATCACCATGAAGGCACATGCTCTTACTCTAGAGGACTCATCACAAACAGATGTCCACTGTGCTAAACCAATCCTAGCTGGAAGGATCTTGGGGGATCATAGGTACAACGCAAAAAATATTCATTCCATCCTCTCTTAGGTATGGGCCTTTGCTACTTTACTGGTTGTTAAGGATCTGGATATACCAAACACCTTCATATTTATGTTTGAATCCGAAATTGATAAGATTAGAATCTTGGAAGATACTTCTTGGTCAGTCCATAGAAACCTTCTTATTATTAAGGAATGGACTCATAACAAAACCATAGAGGAAATTGATTTCTCTACAGAAAACATATAGGTTCAAATACATGGTCTTCCCATGAATCAGATTACTCCATTGAATGCTAGGAATATTGCAGACTCTATATTTGAAGGGCTAGCTATTTCTGATGACCCTATGTTTAATGATGAAGACTGGGATCCAATTCTTAGAGTCAAAATCAAATTGAATCTCAAAACTCCTCTGCCAAAAGGTTTTTATAACCGCAGGCCAGGAAAGGAAGAATGGATTTCCTTCATGTATGAGAGATTGCCCAGCTTTTGCTCTTGGTGTGGCATGTTAGACCACCAAACTAGTTGCTATAGAATCATAAAAACTTAGGAAGCTCAAGATAATGTTGCTATAGCTTACCAGATATATGGTCCTTGGATTCGAGCCTTGCCTCGAAGGAATCCAGTGGGAAATGCTAAAGGGCCATGGACCAGAATTACTAATTCAGTTCATCAGAGTCCTATCCCAGCCATTACTGAAAGTCAACAACAGTAAATTCTTGCAAAAAGCCAAGTGATGAATGTGCCAGGAAACACCACTACTGGTAACTCTGTTCATCCGCCATCTCAGGAGAACACAGCCTCCAAGCTATCCACCCTAAGCATAGAGCAGAGCAGCAATGTGAATTAAGGAGTCAGCAATCCAGTTCCTCCAACTACTGCTACAACTGCGATAGCTGACCCAACTGCCACATCTGCATGGGCTGCTCCATCTGCTCTAACTGTTTCTATTAGCTTGCAAGGCAATACCCCAACTGCTCCAAATAGCCAAGCCACACTCTCTAACATGGACAAGCTGGTGTTAGACAAAAAAGAAGAAGACTTAACCAAACAAGCAAATGCTAGCCAAGACGAAGCTAGCCTCTTTGAGGTGGCAGTGATTCTTGAAGCCACCAAACTCTCTCTGGAAGAGGATAATCAAAACAAGAAGAGGGCGCGCCAGGAACCTATTCCTCTCACTCCTACCCTCTCAGCTCAAGGTCTGTTTGGCACTGACAAGCCAAACATAAAAACAAGGAAAACTCCTATGAGAAGAATAAAACCAAAGCTCATATCAAGAGCAGGTGATAGGCCCCGCCCATCTCTATGGAAGAAAAACCAGCTAGCTAAACAGACAAATGCAGGTGTTGCAAGAGATGCACTTGCCGTCAGTCCTTCTCAGTTAGACTAGGCTCTCTACTGTCCTTTTTTGTTTTTTGCTTTCACTAACTGATCTTCTATCCTTTGTTAATGTGCTTTAGATAGTTAGTGGTTGTCATTTTATGTTCTCTTACTTAGATGATTGGATGTGCGAGAACCGTCAATGACACCTATAATTTCATTCATGGTGCTAGGATCGTGATTAGTCATTGTATCCTTTACCTTTGGGCTTAATGATCATTTACTTTAAGAAAAAAAAAAGTAAAAATGGACTTCCATGTTTACATGGTTCCATCCATATGTAAAACAATGTAACAACAATGATGCCCATATAATAACAACTTTATCAATTTCCAAAAAAAAAAAAAAAACCTTTATCGTTAAAAGCTTAAAATAAAATGATAATGCGTATGTAAAGCCATTGAAAGAGAATAATTTCTCTCTAAAAATATCAAGAGTTACATAATTTGATTTCTATTATCATTAATTTGAAAGGAAATAACTATCTCATTATATAATTTATTAAAATTTAGGTCATATAATATTTTTATCAATAAAATATTTTTCAATAAAGGAGTATATATATATATATATATATATATATATATATATATATATATTGTGTTCCCGTTTATCCCATACAATTGGAAGAGTACAGACTGCTTAATGAGTCAACGTGCGACTTCGTTGAGTTGGAAGGTTTTTCTCTTTTTCTTCTAGATATGGCAACATTTAAGGCAAAATCAAAGGAGAAACTATTTTTATTTTTTTTAAAATTAATGACAATTATATATGTCATTAATTTTACTTATTTTAAAATTAATGACAATTATTTTACTTATTTTCTTGAAAAATGTACAAATAATTATTTTATAGTTTCACTCATTTTTACTTAAAGGTGTATGATATTTTTTGTAATAAAAAACTACACTATAATTAAATTCATTAACAACTTGATGCAATTCATACTAACACTTTTAAAAATAACGACATGACATAGAAAAAATTGAAATTTCATACTAATTAAAAATTTTAACCTCTAATTAAAAATAAATGGAACCATAGGGTAGTTATTTGTACCTAGTTAATGAGTTTATTTTATAATTAAAATGACTTGTTTTATTTAATAATATTTATTTTAATTTATGAACAAAATAAGAAGATATTATTATTTATTAATTTGATATTTTATTAAATTTTTATATATTTATGTTAATTAATTTGTATTTTATTTAAGATACTTGTGCTTCATGTTATTTTTTCATTGTGAATAAAATAAAATTATTTTAATTATTTTATAAAAATATTTTAAATTTACAAAAAAATAACTTGTGGTACTTGGAAAAAAAATATTTTCATAAAGTATATAATTTTTTTTATAAAATATTTGGTTATTTTTAAAATAATAATATTAATTTTACATAATAAAATAGTACTAGCACTTTGTGAAAATTTTATATAATTATAAAAGATAATTTTTTAAAAATATATTCTACTTTTATAAAATAAAAAATGAATAAATAAATAAATATATTAATTATTTATTTTCTATTTTATTTAATAATGTTTGTACTTTCTATTATTTTTATTGTAAATAAAGTGAAATTATTTTAATTATTCTATAAGAATATTTTATACTTTTCAAAAAAAAAATAATAATAATTTACAAAATGATAGTAACTTGTAGTATTTGAGAAAAAAATATTTTACTTTCATAAAATATATATCCTTCTTTTATAAACATGCAATTTTTTTTATTAAAAAATATAATTTTTTTTTTACATAATAACACTTTTAGTTAAAAATAACATTAATACTTTATTAAAAAGTATAATTGTAAAAATATATTTTATTTTTCATAAAATAAGAAATTAATAAATATATAATAACACTTTTAGTTATAAATATTACAAAAACTTTGTGAAAATAATTATAATTATTAAAAAAATTAAAAAATATATTTTTTAATTTCAAATTAATAAATATATTAATAATTCTGCAACTATCAAAAATTAATAATATCCTCATATTTCTTTCATAAATTAAAATAAATATTCTTAGATAAAATAAGTCATTTCATTACATAATAAACTCATGAAGAAAGCACAATCAAAAAAAAAAAAATTGTCTTGTGGTTTCATTCTTTTTCAATTAGGAGCTAAATTTTATAACAAGCTTAAAAATTTAATTTTATCCATGTCACATCATTATTACTAACGGTGTTAGTCTAAATTGTCTCTAATTACTAACGGATTGAATTATAGAGTAACTCTTTATACCAAAAAATACATAGTAGTTATTTGTATTTTTCCTTATTTTCTTTCCGTATGCCCTTTAACTGAAGCAAAAGAGCTAGCTACATTGAATTCTAAAAAACAAAGCACAAACATGCTTGGCATAAGAAAAGAATAGTTAAATAAAAAATAATTTATAAAAAAGTTTATATAATTATATTTTCATTAAACAAAAATGTAATATGCACAGTATATTTAATTAATCTGGAATATACTAATCTCTGCAACGCATAATGTATTTGTATTAAAACCAATCATTTTTCTAATCTAAAATAGGCATCAGCACAAGAAATTCGTACAAAATAATCACTTTCCACCAGTATCATCACCATCTTTTCTTCTAGTGACCCGAATGTAACAAAAAACAGCAGCAAAAATAACCGTAACAAGACCACCAATGATAACACCACCACCAGCTACAGATTTATCGGAGGAAGAATGATGCTTTCCTAACCGTCTGATCATCGTCTCTGAAGTTTCAGGGCTTGATGCAGGCTGATCAGCCGGCAACTGGTGATGAGTCTCCCCTTCATTTTGAAAGGTGAACCCATATGGGCTGTTTTCAGATTCACTGGCCATGGCTTGTAAAAACAAGATCCCAGAAGCAAGAATCAAGCAAAGTAAGGCAAGCCTGGCCATTTTTGGAAAACAGAGAGCAACAACAAAAGAAACAACTATTATATGATAGAGCTAGAGAAATTAATACTGTCAACTCTTGGCTAGCAGTCTATATATATATAAATAGATATAAGAGTAAAAGAAAGAGAGATGGGACTAGACTCGGTGAGATTTTTGGTGTGTGGCTTGAAAGAAAAAGAAAGCGTTTATGGCCTTTAAATGGGCATGAGAGATTGTTTTACTGTTAAAAGGACCCCGCGTATAATTAATACATATATTTGAGGGCTAAAGGCAAAGGAGGTAAAGATTTGGCCAAGTCTTACTTTAGAAAAGTGTTATTGCGCGGCTACAATTGCCGAGGAAGAAAATTTCTGTTATACTCTTAAGTTTGTTTTCATTTTAGTCCTTGAAAAAATTTTCTATTAGGCATCTCCAACTCGTGCCTATTCCCATTTTTTCCCCTCCAACCCATACTTATTTCTAATCCCATCTTTGTGCAATATGCGTTGGCCTTGTTCACTTGACGCAAAATGGGCTGAGCTTTTTTTTTTTTCAAATTATATTAGTAACTTTTAAGATATTCAAATTAGTCCAATTTCTCATTATGTAGACATAATTTTTTTTAATAATTTAGTCAAAAATTTTATTTTATTTAAAATATTTTTCTTAAATTTAATATATATAACAAATAAATATAATATATACTAAAAAATTATACATTAAATTTAAATAATTTTACATTAAAACCAACATTCATTACAAATAACAATTTTAATTAAACATTAAGACTACATTAGATTAAACATTAAAACAAACATAACATTAAACATTAGATTACAACTCTAGAACTAAACATTAAAACAAACATTAGATAACTAAAATTAAACATTAAACATAACACACAAAAGCTTACAATAATTTAATACTATGGTAAATCACTTCCAGATCCACCAATATCATAAAAATATTGGCCAAAATCATTATTTAGTGGTGGTACTTTTTATTGTTGCGCTCTTTTTCGAATAATGCTTTCTTGTTCAGCTTGAGTAATGGCACATATTCTTGTATCAGAAATAGAATTCAAGTCTCGGTTCAAAATTTTATTTTCTTCTTTAAATTTTTGGAAGGCAAACTGTTCGCTTTGAATCTTCATTTGATGTTGCCTGTCCAAACTAGACTTTTCCAACATCTCTATAACTTTGTCGTTTTGTTTTTTTATTGCTAATTATATCAGAAATTTGTTCACCCATTTTCCTATTCAGTTTGGCTTTTTTGACTCCAATGGAGCATGAAGAACCACAAACATTAGGATCTTTTAAATTAATAGAAAATTGTGACTATTTAAGAGATTTCGGTATTGGAGACTCAAAAAGGGAATATTCTGACTCTAATGAAATATTGTTGAAATATTGTAATTGAAAAGCTTGTCTTGGACTATTGTTGTTGTTATCTTTAAACTTTTCAAAATGTGCCACACATGATCAAATTTGAAACCTTTTTTTTATACTGGATCTTGATTTAGTAGGATTTTTGCTCGTTGCAACTACAAATTATTATAAAGATATCGTCAAGTTTTTAATGGTATTAAAAAATTAAAAATAACTGTAAAAATAAATACTCACAATATCTTCACTTGATGCACCACTTGGATGCATATTCTCAACTTGTTTGATGCACCGATTCAATTTCCTGACTGCTTTTTCAATAGCTTGAATTCGAGCTTGCATGAAGTGTTTACTACGCTCCTCCCAATCCTTATTCCTTTTGTTGTTTTACTTGTCACCAACTCAAGACCGAAAGTAATCTACAGATTGGTAAACACCTGTAATTGGATCTTGAGAAATTTTCATGTAAACCTCGCATAAGAGCACTTCCTCAGGAACACTATAATCAAATGCTCGAATAAACATTTTGGATTGAATCGTTAATGGTTAGCAATTGAAGTTGTTTGTAATTTATGAGAGGATGTGTATCGTGAAGGTTATGTATGTCTCTTAATTATGGCAAAGTAAGAAACTAATGAAATTTTATTATTTCCACATAAATTTATATAGAGATTTCATTTAAA
>CATIWK010262231.1:0-11620 GCA_949634005.1 Mallotus japonicus
TTGAATAGTACTCTGACTTTATATTTTATATCATTTAATTTAGTACTATATTATTAGCAAGCATTATTTTTTATGATTAAATAATATATTTTTTAAAAAGAAATTTTAACAAATTAAATAATGCCAAATGAGATTATGTAAAAATATTTGATTAAATAACAATTTTTTTAATATTATAAATCAAATATTAATTGAAAATCAATGTGATGATCTGAATATATTGCACACGCAATGTCATCATCCATTTAAGCCCATATCCTGAAAAAGAAAAGTATCCAATATTATCATTAAAAAAAAAATATTACATAAAAAAAACTCAATCTTTGGGTACTTTCAAAAAAAATCCTATCCAATTTTTTCTTTCAAATATAACCATAACCTTTGATTTTTTTTAATGAAAAAAGCACTTTTTGAATTACTGTACTGGTAATACTGTTGAAATTTCATATATCTAATATGCTAAGTTGAAATTTCATATATCTAGTACGCTGAGTTTTTTATTGTAATAACTAAGTTACACTTTTATCTGTTTAAACAGTCTGCTAATCTAAAATGAAACACTCAATTGGAGAGGAGAAAATATCAATTTATGGGCAAATACATCAGTTTCATCTCCTATTACCAGTACAGTCATCCAAATGGGTCCCATGGATCATAAAAAAACGGTTTCATCTCCTGTTACTAGTACAGTAATCCAAAAAGTGTTTTTTTTCATAAAAATTCAAAGGTTGTGGTTATGTTTGAAAGAAAAAATTGGATAGGGTTTTATTTGAAAGTACTCCCGAAGGTTGAGTTTTTTTTATGTAATTTTCCCAAAAAAAAAAAAAGATATTTTTACTTTCATTGTATATGTATTGCTATATAATATAATTTTTTTAATTTTATAAATTTGAATTAAGCTTTTAGCATTTAGTCTAGCTAGTAAGAAAATCTTTCACTAATTCTAAGGATCTGGTTGGAAATAAACATGCTTTTTATATTTGTTATTTTATGTGGTGATTTTTTTTCTTGATGGTTGGACCAGTTTGCACGTCAACTAAAATTATATTTCTCTCTCAAATAATTTAAAAAATGTATTTTTTTTACATAAATATAAAATATTTAGAAACAAATTTTTAAAATAATCCGGGAATAATTAAATTATGGTTAATAAAAGAAGAGCATTCTATATTTCAAAAAAACAAAGGAGCATTCTATCATAATTAGGAAATGAAGTTAAATTTTTAACTAAATGCGAAAAGAAAAAAAAATTATATTCACTTATCATAATTAATTAAAAGAGAAGGAAAATCCCTCTATTTTGTTATTTTATTTAGTTTTTGTGGGAAATTCCTCCACTTTATTTGTTGAGCTTCCATGTGAGAGAAGGATGACAAAGTCACCGACAAATAATTTCTACAAAATAAAATAAAATTAAGCAAGGACCTCTCTCTCATTTGAGAATATTTTCTTCTAAAGGAAGCAATACGATGTGGAAATAAGATGCTGCAATTAATTATTGAGATTGATTATTAATAGTGATCACATCAAGTTTCTTTTTTTTTTTTTGGTCAATATCACATCAAGTTTCTTAGTCAGAAAAACAAAGTCAACATTCATCATTAATGTAAGGTAGATGGAGAATTGAATCTTTCTTTGTGAATTTTTACTTGATTTTAAAAAATTACTGTTAATAAACACTTTTGTTTTTGTATACTTTTCTCTCTTTTTTTTTTGGATAAATTATATGGATGATCACTAAATTTTGTATTTAATTATAATTTAGTTGTAAAATTTTAATTTGTATCTTTTTACTTACCAAAGTTCTATTTAGATTTCGGTTGTAGTCCATATAAAATATTTTGGTACATAAATAATTCAATATTATCATTTTAGTCCAAAATTTAAAAATACTATACAAATAAGTCCATATATCATTCTTAAATTGTAGTAATAAATTATTTAAATATCTCAATACTATACAAATGTTTTATTATTAATGTATAGTTTATTATATGCAAGAAATTCAAATATTATATGTAAAAATTAAAATAATATTTCAATATAACAATATTATAGAAATATTTTATTAATTTATAGTTTATTATACAAAAATTAAAAATGAATATAAATATTGATATTTGCTTAGTTCTCTAATCATGTAATATTTGTACATTATTTAATTAGGAAAGAGGTAGTTATCCTTTAAAAAATAATTTTTAGTTTTTCCATTAAGTTCTATATGAATATAAAAAAATATGGACTTATTTGTATACTATCTTTAAATTTTGAACTATAACGGTAATGATAGATTGTTTATGTAGCAAAAGATATTATAAAGACTACTTGTGAAACCAAAATAGAAATTTAATAACTAAAAAGATATAAATTAAAGTTTTGTAACCAAATTGTAATCAAATACAAAGTTTAGTGACCATCTATGGAATTTACCCCTCTTTTTCTTTTTAGGTTTCTTCTCTAAATACTTTTGTTTTTGGCCACCGCCGATCATCTTTTAAATCGGTAGTGGTCCCTTATTGTTTTTTATCCAATAAATACAGATATTTAATCTGTTTGTTTTATTTTTATTTTTTTGTTCTTCATTCGTGAAGTTATTAATCCCTTTTTATGGGGTTTTGGTGGTTCTCCTCTATGGAGTTTATAGTTCTCTCTATTATAAAATTTTTGTCAGTATTTCTACAATCGGACTCAATTAAAGACTATTGAATCAATTTATGGCTAATGAACGTCATAGAGTGGAGTATAAAGATTTTTGAACAAATAGTAGAGTTGCAAATCAAAATAGCTCTGTCAACGCGATTGAAGAATAGCGACGAACGATTTCATATCTTTAGTGAGAGTTTTTTTTATACTTATTTATTGTAGTCTATTCATATTATATATTCATCAAGATGTATTATTGATCTTCAATAAATGAAATATTTTTTTCTCAAAAAAAATTACTGTTAATTAATACTTAGAATAATGTGATAAAAATTGGAACAAAAGTTAAAAAAAAAAAAGTCTACCCTAATTCAAATAAGTAAGAATAACGTGTAGAGATTTTTACACTCCTCTTAATAATTATATTCAATTTCAACTTTTGTTAATAGTGTAAATGATTTAATTATTTTTATTTTAAAATAATTATGTACTTTTCACAATCAATAATAATTTAAAAAATTATTTAATTATTCACATAAGATAAAAATTTAATAACTTTAATATAAATAATTTACTTTAATTTAATATATATATATATATATATATATATATATATATATATATATATATATATATATATAGACACACACGTATTTAAACTTATCCAAATTGTGTATTCTCAACAAAAAAAAAAAAAAAAATCTTATCCAAATTGTGAATTGTGATAAACATAACAGATCATTATTTGGTGGATTTGTGAATAACATGAGAGACTACCCCTTGTGCCATATTAGTACTTGACGGCACGTAACTAATGTGTTTTAAGGCACTTAAAAGAGTATGTCTATTTAATGAAATTAAAGTTCTTTTTTATCAACCAAATTTAAATTCTTTTTATATTTATTTTAAAAATTTTTAAAAGTATATATAACTAAAAAATATTTTTGTTCCAAAAAAACATATATGTTTAAAAACTGTTAATTTAACGACGAAATATAATCGTCACGAAATAACGACGGATTAGTGACGGAATCTTAACAAACATATATTCTCTATATATTAATAAATACAACCTTATGCTGTATTTAAATGACTGAATTTAAACTAAAAAATTTATATTTCAATAGAATCTTTTTTTGTATATTGAAATTTGAAAAATTATATTGACTGAAGTTTGAATTTACATCAAATTCTTAACAAATTTAAGTGTTGAAATGTATCAAAATTGATAAACATATTGTCATTCATTTATTAAATGTTGAGATCCAAAATTATTAATTACAAAATTTTATAAGTATTCCTTATCATATTTTGGTATTCATTCCAAAAGTTTTATATGTAGAACATTAAATTTTTTATTTTTTAAATTTATATAAAAAAGTTATTTTAAAATACATATATTTTATTATGTGTAAAACACATTACGTGTAATACATATAAAACATCACTCTTTTATTTCTTAAAAAATTATTTCTTCTATTCTATCTAATATATCTCTACTTTATTCACGTAAAAACAATTTTTTATTTTCTATTTAACGTAAAAAGTAAAAAAAATCTATAACTTCTCCAACATTATTTTATTTATTTAATTATTATTATTACTATACATATTAAATATATATATATATATATATATATATATATGCTCTCTTATAAAAAAATTTAAAAAACTATTATAATATTTAAATTCTCACTTTTATATTTGATTAATTTATAATTTATAATTTATTAAAATTATTTAATTATTTATTTGAAAATAATTTTAAAATATATATTATTTACAATCTGTGCCTAGTGTGGATTGACAACTAGTTATTGTTAAAATGACATTATATTTGATTTTTTGTTATTTTCAAGTTATTATATTTTCAAATAGATATATTTTCAGTTTTTTAGTATTCTAAAAATAATCCCTTTAGCTCTTGTTTATTTACTTTTCCAAATAAATTATATTTTGTTACGTCCATATAATTATTTTAAAAAATTACTCTTAAATGATTTAATTATATATTCATAATTAACTATATATTTATAATTTAAAATACCCACTATTTTCATAAATGTGTATAATCTCAACAATATATTTAACTTCTAAAATTATGAAACATTTATTTTTATTTAAATTCTATTTTAAATTATTTTATTTGATGTTTTTATTAAATTTTATTAATCTTAATTTATATTAAATTGATAGATTAATGTTCAAAATTTTGATTTTCATGTTAATTATTTAATATAAAAATAAAGTAAAAAATTGAAATATTTTTTCACTCTTTTTCTATTTATAACTTGTTTTTTTAAAAGAAAAATTATTTTTATAAGTTGATTAATGGTATTTTCACTTATAATATATATGTATTTCAATTAGTTGTGTGAGAGTGGAATAAATTTTTTTAATGCTAGTTTTTAATAGCATTTTGTTAATTTTCAAAAGTAATGATTTTTCTTAAAAAATGTTGAATGTTATTATATTTGACAAAATAAATTTTATTAAAATTTTCTAAAATATTGAAGATTGTTAAATTGTTATTTTTGGGCTAAGTAGATGTTTACATTTCATAAGTCTTGATTCATAAATAAATTTAAATTTAATACTAATATAATTAACAATTCTATATTTTAAGTAATGTTGTTATCTTTTATTAACTTTTACTTATTTTATTTATTTTTTGTATTACTTCACAAATATTCCTAATCTCTTTTTTGTTCCAAATAATAAATTTGAAATCTACATTTTTTTTTAAATTCTTTGCACCATCAAAATACAAATTTTTATTTCAAATTTATGCATTCAAACACATCCTTAATTTATTTTTAAATTTTTTTAAAATTGATAGGAATAGTTTTAGTTTATATTATAAATTTAATTTTGAAATTTTATATTTAATAATTAATAGTCTTAAACAAAAACAAAATAAACTTTGACTATATCTATAATTGAATCAAAAAACAAAAACTTTAAAATCATTAAATTAAAGAATTATAAGGATCACACATAAATATTTTCTTAAATTTTCATTTATAAATAATACATATCATATATGAATTATGATGAAAATTACAATTTTATTCACTATTTTTTAATATAATTATATAAATTTACACAATACATAATACATATAAAAGTAATTGAAAAATTAAAAAGTTATAAAAAAAATCAATTTCTATACTAGATATACAAGGATGGATATAGGGTAAAACTTTTTTTGGCAAAAAATATAATAAAATGTTAATAAAAATAATTTAAGAATTTAATTACATTTGTTTTATATTTATAGTGATTTTCTTTGTTGAGTTAGCACCAAAAATATTTCAAAACATAATGTTTCATTGAAAGAATATAAACAGTTAAAAAATCTTAACTACTTCTTTTCTCTTTTTTTACTTTTTATTTTCCACAAAAAATTTTAATTTTTATCACTGTTGATCATTTCTTAAATTGGCGGTAATCCTTTATTACTCTTTTTATTTTATTTACTTTATTTTGTCATTTAATAAATAGAGATTTTTAATCTTTTGTTATATAAGTGAAATTTTTTAATCTTCTTTTATAAGTTTTTATCTTTTATAGATTGAGAAATTCTTGAGTGAACTTAGTTCGTCACGTAGGATTATGAACTATCCACTATGAACTTGACATGTAGCACAATTAGGTAGCATTTATTGTGCTTTTTAACTTCAAAAGTTAAACATCTAACCATAATTATTTTTAACACATTTATAAATTTTTTTTTTGAATTATGATTTTAAAAGAATCTCTTATGTTATCATTTTTTATATAAAATTATGATAAATAAAAATCTCATATGCCTTAATTAGTGCTTGAGTGCATAACTATGTGAAGTTCCTATGGCGCTCTGTTAAAAGACAATATTGTAGATTTAGAACATGCAAATGCATTTAAAAAGAGTATAGTTTTCTTTATTTCAAAAAAAAAAAAAAAGTATAGTTTTTTCATTTGTAAGAAGGGCACATACATATATACAAAGAAATGATATTGCTTTACCATGTACTAATTCAATATGATTACATATGCAATGCAGTCAAGACCAGCAAAGACATTGATTTGTGATTCTAGTTTGCTTTTCTTGGTTTGAGAAGAAACATATATGAAGATTGTTGCTTTGAATATTGTTTTGTCAGAGAGCCAAGTTCACGAGAAATTCTTAGGTGAGATTTTTATTTTTTTTATTTGAGAGTGTTGCAACATTTAATTCAATTAAGGCATATGAGATTTTTATTTATTTCTTTGTTTTATATATTTATTTAAATAACCCATAATTTTATATAAAAAATGATAACATATGAGATTTTGTAAAAATTATAATTAAAAAAAAAGTTTATAAATGTGTTAAAAATAATCATGGTTAGATGTTTAACTTTTGAAGTTAAAAATTACAATAAATGCTACCTAATTGTATTACATGTCAAATTCATAGTGGAGAGTTCAAAATCCTACGCAGCGAACTAGGTTTACCCAAAAATTTCTCGGATTTTAGATATCATTGCATGATGAAAATTCCAAGATATTTCTACAATTAATCTCATTTAAAGATCAGAGGGTCGATTAGTCGATTTTATGGCTAATCAAAATCAGAATGGTGTGTACGGATAACCAAGTTGTGCATTAAAAGAGTTATGTTAATGCGACTGAAGAACAACGATAAGAATTTGGCAAAATACCTTATTTCACTCATGAACTTTATCACTTTGGTCTATTACACATCTCAACTTTATTTTTTTCCTATTACACATATGAACTTTTATTTTTTTCCTATTACACGTATAAATTCAAAAATTTTGATTCTATTGAACGTATGAATTGTCAGCGTGGACAAGTACTTGAAGTTCAATAGAATAAAAAAATTAAAATTCATACGTGTAATAGGAAAAAAATAAAAGTTCATACGTGTAATAGGAAAAAAATAAAGTTGAGGTTTGTGATAGATTAAAGTGATAAAGTTTAGGTGTGAAAGCAAGTATTTGGCCATAAGAATTTTCACTATAGTGAAATTTTATTTTAGTATTTTTTTATTGTAGTTTTATTTATAGTATATATATATATTTTTGACTAAATATTTACAGTATATGTTAATCAAAATAAATTTTTGTTTTTATAAATAAAGGATTCATTTTTTCATTCAAAAAAAAAAATAGAAGAATATAAATTGTTACTGAAATAAATCAATTTGGCGAGTTGTGATTGACTTATCAATTTTTTCTTCACCATTAAAATCATAGTACTAAAAAATTGACTGTTAGCAAAATTAAAAGTAATTTAATGAGTCAATAAAATTGTGATTGATTCGTCAACCTAAAACCATATCCAAAACCAACTTAATAAAGAAATTCTCACTGTCAATGTAGTTGCATAACAAAATTAAGAAAATATATTTATAAAATTTGAAAAAAAAACAACAGAATTTATTGAATTTGATAAAAAGTCTTTTTTTATTATTATTATTATTAAGCTGTTAAAGAGAAATCATTGCTTGTTGCAAACCGTAACTTACAAATTGGGGTGGAAAAAAAATAAAAAAAGCTTTGAATCTTATACTAGTTTTTTTTTTTGAAAGTTGAATTTTATATGAGAGAGTAAATGAATGGAGTATTATTTTATTATTTTTTTTTTTTTGAGAAGGAGTAAAGCTTACTGGAATAGAAGATAATGACACAAAAACCATGAGCCCATGCGTGAAGGAAGCTGCAGCTATGACAGCCAACAAAATTGCAAAAACTGCAGCTATAACAGTGGGTTAGAACTAGGGACATAGTTTTGGAAATACACGCAACGCATCTCTAGGGACTAGGGTCTAGGTGAGTGCATCCCCCCGTGAGACTTGGTGCACTTGAAGATGATGCAAGAACAAAATAAAATTGAAATTATTAAAAATAATCAATCCCAACTGAATAAGATTGAAAATTGAGTTGACATTTGATCGGTTTCGTTCATTTAAAATTTTGCAATTTTGAATTTATCAAACTTTTGTAATTTTACATTATTTTAATAGTATTGATGAGATTTATTATTAATAATTTTTTATATTTAATTTTTTTTTTTATAAAAAGGCTAACCGAATCAATTATCTAAAATGAATTTAAATAACACTGAATTGGATATTTTTTGGTATCATATAATTTGATTAAAAATTAAGCACTTAAAAACTTATATTAAATCGAACCACAAACATTTATATAAATTAATTATGTTTTACAAATTCGATTTGATTCAGTTTAATCATATTTTTAACAATCAAACCATCGTTCAGTCCGGTTTTTAGTTATTTTTGCTTATCCCCATACATCTATGGTCTAGTCAATTGACAAGATTATGATTCTAATTTTAGCAAAAACAGATCAAGAAATTTAAAATTTACTTATCTCGACTGCATCAAAGCCTTAGTCAGGAACTTGTTGGCGTCAGCTGCAACTCAAGCATTTAAGATTACAAGTGGAAAATATTGTCAAATAGTAGTACTATTGAGAAGTCCCAGCAAAGAATGGTTTTATTTACATACAAAAAACTGCCAGAGAGAAATCACAAATCCTGACCAGTTTCCAGCAAAAAATCTAAAGATAAACTCTGTCCCCGTGGGTATGTTCAATCCTTCTTTATAACACTATATACAAGCATACAAAAGCCGTGTGATCAGAACAAGAGAAGGCACAGAATGATGCAACAGAGAAGAAAGATGGTCACCCTATTTAGAGACTTTTCAAGCTGCATCTCCTGCCTTCTCATCCTATGATTGCCATAGTTTCCCGTAAGAGAATTAGAATTTGGGTAAGAATAAGCAAACAAACTCGTGTTCGACGTCCCAAAAGTTCTGGCAAATATCAGCTCCCCAAACATCCCAATCATGGGATTGAAAATCTGTGTCATTGCTGCACCACTAAGATTGGATGAGGCCATGGTGCCTAAATAAGGGTCAGAGAAGTATTGCTGGTGATGAAAAGACTCTGGTTGTGACTGAAAGAAGTTTGGGTGAACCTGCTGATTTTGACGAGAAGCGTCCAATGTAGGAAGAGGCCTACGAGGTATGACTAAATCTGAACCAGTTGGGGATGTACCGCGACCATAGAGGGGAACAAAGGATTCAGAGGAAATATTAGCCTTACAAACAGGGCAACTTGGCTGCTGCAGCCCATCAGTATCCGGGGAAGTTCTTTTAACTTGGAGCCACTTATAAATACACGGCCAGCAGTACAAGTGACCGCAGAGAGTGACAACAGGGTCATGTGCTGAATCTAAGCATATGTTGCAGCTAAAACAGTCATCATTGTCTTCTAAAACACCTTTCTTCACTTTCTGCTTAACTGTAACATCTTCTTCAGAATCAAAGTGCACCTCTTGCTCATAGAATCTTGGTTCCATTGCTCTGTTTCCAAAATTGAGAATACTCTCAGCATATAGAAAGAGAACAAAAATAAATAACAAAGGCACATATGAATATTATTTCCAGGTATAGATGGATTTTTTCATTCTGATAAATGTTCACTAATACAAATTCACGAAAGACCAGGCTGGTAACAGATATGCTAAGCATCAATATGAGCAGAAATAAATCAGAACAAAAGGAGCTAAAGCATTGACGAGCACATACGGTTGAAGTTATCAACAAAAAAGATAGAGAATTGTCAATTAAATATAGGATGGTTTCAATTTCATCAAAAGATAGCGAGAGGCAAAGATTTTATTGACCCGTTAATGATAAATTAAATCTAAACAAAACTGCGGGCAGTTTATTTGAACAAATCTGCCAGGCTTCATAATCATTCTCTTCAAAATGAAACCAATCTTTTATACTAGTGTTATTCCATATGATTTCAAAGATTGTTCTTTTTGGAACCAGAACAAATGCCTCTAAAGATGCATAAAACCTGTTTGTTCCATTCCAGAAAACAAAAGCCAATCAAAAGTGATTGCAAAATTCACAAAACCAAGCCCACCGACAAAAAAAAAAAAAAAAGAAAAGAAGCAGAAATCACATCTCAGAATTAATCAAATTAACGTCATTAAAGATAAGGGTCTTGATCAGAACTACAAACAAATATAGACCCATTATTTAAAATTAATGAAATTAACGATTCAATTAACACCCAGATACAAAATCATCAAACAAAAATGACAACCAAGAAAACGCATTGTCCAACGTTAAGAAAATATAATTATGAGTTACCTGTAAAGAAAAAGGTTGGACTTGAATCAGATTATCAAGAGAAAAGGAACGAAATGCGCTTATAAACAGCGTATCCAAACGGAACCCAGTTCTTGAATTTGCTTGAATTTGATGGATTTTAAGTAATTCGAAAGAAATAACAAATAAGGCTATAAGAAAAAACAACAAAGTAAAAAGAGGCGTATATAATAAAGGATAAATGGGTGGGTGGACCGTGGAGGCACGCAGATCCCTATTGAACCGTGTTTGCTAATTTTAACCCCTTGGACCGGCTGTTTACGACAGATAATTTTTTTTAGCTTGGTGTAAAAATTAACTCAAGACTTTCCAAAAAAAAAAAAGGAAATTAACAGTGTTAAAAAAAAAAGAAATTAACAATACAAAATGAAAAAAAAAAAAGAGAAAATGGTGGTGAACAGTAATAACATTGCGAAAGGCAGTAGAAAAAAAAAAAAAAAAGTAGTTGAATGGGAACCATTTTGAAGTGAGATTTTAGTATGACCATCCAGAAGAAGAAGAAAATTAAACTTGGGATTGAAGCTTAGGAATCTATTAGATTTTTAAATTTTGGTAGAAATTTGTTTTTTTTATTTACCGCGACGTCAGCACCGATCAAATCATAAAAGACTGTTTCTACACGTGGCATAGCATAAGTCGCTAAGATTGACTTTGAATTGCTTCGCTTTGATGCCAAATGGGTCCCACCACTATCACGTGGTTTTCTGGGTTCTAGAAGCGTCGCCAACTGTAGTTGTCCTTCCAGCTACGTCCTGAAAGTGAGAAAGAACTAAAAAA
>CATIWK010262305.1:0-25815 GCA_949634005.1 Mallotus japonicus
TCTTGTTGCAATTGGTGTATCTTTATAGCTTTTGTTGTTTAATATGTATGCATTTTTTAAAAAATATTGATAAATATGTTAATTTTTTTATAGTAAATACAATCAAATACAGATAATGATTAAAATGCAAAAAAAAAAAAAATTATTTGAACAAAAATATTTTAAGCTTGAGGTTGAACTCAAGTGGTAGTACCGCAAGAAGTTTTGCTTATAAAATGAGAGATTTTGAATTTAGTTGTTTTTTTTTTCTCTAGATATGTGAGATCCATTTTTCCGATACTATAAGACCCATATCAAGTTAAAAAAAATATTTTTGTTCTTAGACATATATTTAATTGGGTATAACATAGGAAATGTTGGTGGATGAAAAAAAGAAAAAGATCAACATTGATTCAAGAAACGTTTAAATATCATTTATTTCCAAACTAAAAAACGAGTTGCGATGTCAGGATCAGATCAGATATTGATGATTGATAACTTGATTCCAGAACCTTCGAGTCTCTAAGACATGGAGATCTAAGTCTAGTGACTGAAGCTGGCACCCTCAGGTCGCTTCTATAGTACTGAGGTTCAGCACTCGGGTCGCGTTTCTAAGACATCGAGATATAAGCCCAGTGACTGAAGCTGGCATCCTCAGGTCGCTTCTATAGTACCGAGGTTATTAAACTAGAAGCTGGCACCCTCAGATCACTTCGATATCACTGAGGTTCTAAGACTCGAGTCGCTTTTTTAATACCGAGCATTCAAACTCCAGCGACTACTGGTTCGGTTAAGTCGTTTTTATACTACCGACGGGTTAATCTCTTGGATCGTTTCCTAAACACAGAGTATCTTTTACCGAATATCTGGTTATTGGGCATCTGACTCCAACTGGCATCTTCACACCCTTTCGATACCACATTTGGAATTCCAAGACTCGGTACTGAACATCTCCAACATTAGTGACTGAGGCTGGCCACCTCAGCTCACACTCTAGTATCCGATCAACATCTTTGCAACATAACTTCATCACTTATTTTCCTAAATAATAAGTGACTTGTAGGGAAAGAAAGATAAATCCAAAGAGGAAGAGGAGACCCGGCTTAGGAAGTAACTCTTCCTAAAAAGCACAAGTCCTACATGAAATAGAACTTCTATTCCTTTCAGGTTTGAACATCTTACTTTCTATAAATACTTATCACCTTTCCATATATCATTCATTCTATTCTCTTAACTTTTACTCTCTTTATCTCCCTAGATTTCTCTCTCCACCTTTGCTAATTTAAGCATCGGAGGATTCGTGGGGAAACCCCACATCTCACCTTATCTTGTTGTTAATTACTTGACTAGGACTCGAAGATTCCGAAATCAAGTTATCAATGATGAAGTGTCCAATTCTATATCCTAATAACAAATAAAGCCAGTAGTGGGACTGGAGAACAAAAAAACTTCGCTATAGCAACTTGGCCTACCCCATTTTTCTTTGTATTAATTGGCAAAAGCTGACATTTTATCTGCAAAAAAAAAAACCGAGAGCTGGGGCATGCAGCTGGATGGCCATCGATGACCATCACTGCCCACTTCTTTTTCGACCCAATTTAAGCTCTTGTCCGGTCACCATGTGCCATTTGAGATCAATTTTATAGTGCTACGTTCTTTCAACCATCTTTCTCCATTTGGCCACGTGTTTCTGTTTCCTCAATTAGATTCATATCTATTTCTAAATTATTAAGACATTATAATATGTATGTCTACCCGTGTAAATTGATGGTAATTACCGGACAATACATTTAGTTGAGAATAAAATTTGATATTCAGTTCCTCAAATTTTCCAATTTCAACATAAAAAAATTATTTATATAAGTTAATTGTTAAATAAAAAAATAATAATATGTCCAAAATTTTAATAAATATTTAGTATAAATATTCAGAATATAATTCATACTTATAATTTTCAACTCTTAAAATATTACAGTTAATTTTTACAATTATAACTAGTAATTATTAAAACATTCAATAGCTATCACTTTTATAGCTTTAATTTTAAATTTTTTATAAATAATTTTATTTATTTAACTACAATTAATTAACTTGCAAGTATTTCTTTCTTTTTTTTTTTTTTTTTTTGAACAACTTTCTTTCTCTTATTCGTGGCAAGGTATTTCAAAAAGTTCTATATGATAACAATATGGATGGGACAAATGACAACAATGGTGGGGCAATTAGCAATGTTACTTTAGCATTATGCCAATTCGTTTGTCGTCCAATTATTGGTATATTGTGATATTATTGTATAATATAGAAAATTAACCACAGGCATCCTTTTCACCAGATGTTCATGGCCAGCCATATAATATAAGCCCACGTGATACACCGCCACCGACGGTGGAATTTCTATTGCAATTAGTGAATCTTTGTATTTATATTCCACTTCAAAAACACAAGCAAGGAAGGTTTGGCTCAAACCCTAAGACACCGGTCCATTCTTGAATTTATCAACTTATTTACCCGAGTCCAATACATGCCAAGAGTAATCTTCGGATCCTGTCATCCTGCTGCTTGCATTAATAATATAGATACTCTTCTTAGGTCAAAAAATAATTAATATTTACCAATGATGGTGGGTTTATGCAACATTTTGAATTCAAATTAATACAATGGCATGATATTAGTTGTTGAAAATTTGTTACCACTCTTATAATCTTATTATGTCAAATTTGAGAATGAGTAAAAATCTAGTGGACTATAAATATATTTGATTTAGATGAAAATAATAATAATAATAATAAATATTTTTATTTAGGAAAAATTACTATTTCTCTCATCTGTTTTGACCTATTATACTACTTCATCTTTGACATTTTAAAAAATATTGATTCATTTTTATATTTTATTCAGTTAACACTCATTAGTCATTCTTTCAGGAATGAAGTTGTAAAAGAATGAATAAATATAAGGATGAATAAATATTTTTTAAAATGTCTGGGATGAAATAGTGTTGGTCTAAATATAAGGGATACAACAATTTTCCCTTTTATTTAACTTAAATTGATTAAAAATTTAACATGCATACATTTAATAAATTATTTAAAAAAAAAGTTAAAAATTTTTAAATAAATAATTATTCATTCATCTTTATCATATTTCCACACAAATAAAATTGAAAAATAATCAATAACCTTTTAGTTGAAATTATGAAATTTTTTTCTTCTTTTTTTTTCTGAAAAAAAATATTTGAATCCAATTTGTGAAGTTAAATTAATGCACTGCTGTAATCATTTGAAAAATAAATAAATAAATTAGACATTGTTTCTGATATAATGTCTAATAAAATCAACCAGAAAATTGTAAATCTAATTTTGTTATAATTTTTTAGCTGTAATTCATAAATGTATCAACTAAACAAACACATGTTACATGTATAAGCTTGAACACTTGGTTTTAAAAAGGCCACTTTGTTAATAAAATAGAAAGCGGTGTGCCTTCAATGAGGAAGTCAACATCATTTCTTAGACCTCTTCTACCAAATCAACATAAAGAAATAAAGTAACAAACTCCATCTTTATATATAGAACTAGTAATACAATATATCATGACTCATCTACTCAATTATTTTACTCTTTTCACCTAATTTTGTTTTGACATATTTTGTTTCACACATCTTTTTACCTAAATTAAATTAAGTTGCCAATTATTGTTAGATCTAATGGAGTGCTAATTTGCATGAGTATGACAACCCAATTCATATTACTTAAGCTTTAATTTTCTCCTTTTTCTTTCTATAGTCATTGTGTTTTAAGAGGAACTAATCAATTGAAATTGATTATTGTGTTTTAAGAGGAACTAATCAATAGAAATTGATGTATGCATTAAATATCAAATAAAAGATGCATAAGAATTTAACAACATTCACGGCAACCTCCTACTAGCCTAGTGACAGTGGACATGACACCTTATAAGAGGGGAGGTTTCGAATTCCCCCACTCTTCTCTCTCTAAAAATGTTTGATTATAACTAATATTATTAAAAAAAAAGAATTTAACAACATTGATAACAGTTTTAAATTCCGGGTTAGCCGAGCCCTGTACCAAAAAAAATAAGGGTTTCAAATTAAAAAAAAAAAGGTATGAAACGGGGAAAAGGAAAAAAGGTTATAGGGCATGGGTCTGATTATAAACTTTATTGTTTTTTTTTTAATTAACATTAAGCATTAAGCAAGGGAACACCGTTCAAGCTGGCGTTTGTTTCTGTGTCCCAATCGTTTAATAAGTGCGTGCATGTGACTTGAGTTTTTGTGCCGCTAGATCTCCGTTCCGTTTACGTCGGTGTTCTAGATAAGATATAAATGGTGTATACTTAAGACTCGAATAATATGTCAATTTAACGATTATTGATCAGGTAGTCTATGATCCATGCTTCACGTGGAATGATGTTGATCCATCCATGCCTATCTCTATGCTTGGATTTTCTACTCCTTTCCTTATCATGATTTTTGAAATTAGAAATGGACATCTATTTATAGAGAGCTACTCTTATATATTTCAATAGAATAATTTAAATTCAAATTATTTATTATTTTAAATAATTTATTAATAAAAATTAATAAAATTTTGATCTATAATTTAGTATTCTTTTTTTATAGGGTAAAAGGTACAAAAAAAACCTTCAATTTATATGAGAAGAGCAATTAACACCTTAAAGTTAGTATCGACTCATCGAAACTCCTGAACTTTTAAAAACGGTTCAAATAAGCCCATCTTTTAACAGGGACTTAACAGAAGTTAAATTTTAGTTTATGGAACTACAAAAGGTACAAAAAAATCCCTTAATCTTTTATTTTTATACAATTAAACCCTAAATATTTTTAAAATTCAAAAAATTCATTTATTTTTATTAATTAATATTTTATTTTACAATTTATTTTGGAGTCCAAAATTATTTTTAAAAAATAATTTATTTTAAATCATATATGACCTTTTTTAAAAAAATAATTTAAAGCATAAAATTACTTGCCAAATCATAGTGTAAAAATTATTGAAAAAAAAAATTACGATCTGAATTATTTTAGAGTATATATATATATTAAAAATGATTTTATAGTGTAAAAATTTTGATTCTTGTAAACATTATTATATGAATCAAAATATTTTATTCTTAAAAAATGCTCTGTAATAATTTTTTTTGATAAATTTACATTTTATTGGCCAAATAAAATTTAATAATTTTTATAAATAAAATTTTATTGGTTAATGAAATTCAATAATTTTCTAAATAAGATTTTACTAGCCAAATAAAATTTATTAATTTTTCTTAATAAAATTTTATTGGTTTCAAATAATTTATTAATTTTTCCAATCAACTAAAATTTAATAGTTTTTCTAAATAAAATTTTATTAGCCAAATAAAGTTTAATAATTTTTTAATAAAATTTTATTTGGCCAATAAAGTGTAGAATTTATTAAAAATTTATAATAGAGCATTTTTTAAAATAAATTATTTATATGTAAAAAATAATTTTAAAAATAATTAAAATTTTAAAAATAATTATAAAATTTAAAATAAATTTTATAATAAAAATATTAATTAATAAAAACAAATGAATATTTTGAACTTTAAAAATATTTAGGGTTTAATTGTATTAAAATAAAAGATTAAGGGCTTTTTTGTATCTTTTATAGTTCTAGAAACTAAAACTTAACTTCAATTAACTCACTGTTAAAAAATGGCCTATTTAATCCGTTTTTAAAAGTTCAAGGGCTTTGATAAGTTGACACTAACTTTAAGGTATTATCTGCTCTTTTCATATAAGTTGAAGGGCTTTTTTGAACATTTTGACTATTTCTTTCCTAATGTTTTATTTATCAATTTAGGTTAAATATCAAAATTATATAATTTACAAATTACGTAATTTTGTCGATTTAGCATCAAAATTAATACTAATTCGTAATCAAAACTAATACTAATTCTTAATTAATACTAATACTAATTAATACTTAACTCGCCAAAAATTCATTCACCAAAGACTTGTTTATCAAACAAGCTTTAAAACAAAGTTTGGATTCGGTTTATTTACCTTAGCAAATGAGTTCAAATGAGTTTTTGGTGAGTTAAGTTCTGAGTAGCTTGCGAGCAATTTGACTCATTTACACTCCTAATTTTTTTATGAAACTTAAGATGAATTGATTGTAATACTAAATTTTTCTTTAGTTTTTAAGGAGGTGTTTGGTTTAGCAGATTGGACCAACTGAAAAAGGTTTGGTTTCAAAAAGTTGAGTAGAAAGTGTTTGGTAAAGTTTTGATATCAGCAGCTGATAACTGATTGGCTCTCAATCACCTGCTGATTGAATCAACTCCATATTGTAGCTTTTTTAAATCAGTTCAATACAATTTATTTATTTTTACCAAATTAACCTTTTATGTTGAGGGGGGTGGTAGAATATTGCCTCTTTTTAATATTTTTTCTCAATTTTTTTTTTTGCCTAGTGAAAAAAATTCAAAATTTTATGATATTTTATAATTTATAATTTATAATTTTAATAAAAATATTTTCATCACATTAAGTATAGTATGAATAGGTATTTAGTTAAAATTAAATAAAAAAAATTGATATGATATTGATAAAATGTCGAATATATTCCTATGTATTATTCAAAAAATATATCTCAAAAATTAAACAATATTATTTTGCATTTATTAAAAAATTATGAATTTAATACTATATTATTATTATTATTATTATTATTATGGTAGTAAAATTTAATATTATTTTTTTCTATTTGTTTGTATAAAATAAATAAATTATGTTTCGAATAGTCATTTTATATACTAACCAAAACAACTCACATATATTTTACCAAATATTATTACAAAACAGCTATCAGCTGATAGAAACAGCTAAACCAAACAGTAAGAAATCTACTAACTAATAATTCCTCATTAATACTGTTCAAATCTAAATCAATATTATAGTGGATTATAGTATTTAACATGCAATTTTGTGAGAAAATAATAATAATAATTTTTTTTTTTTAACAACGTGAGAAAATAATTATTTAATTCAGTGTAAGATAAAAAGAAGCCAACTACATACTTGCTCTGAGTTTATGAACCACCACTATAAAATTTCAAAAGGTTAAAGCAGGGATAACATAATTATTTTTTTCTTTGAAAAGAGATAACATAATTATTTTATTGAAAGAGAAGGGTATTTTCTTTTGCAGTCAACTAAATGATGAAGTGCAACAAAATAATATTTATGAACCAGCAGTCTTAAATTCAAAGTGGTGAAGAATGCTATTTCTCAATTAAAAAAAAAAGTGGTGAAGAATGCTTATATATATAGACATGTATCTAATTGCATTGTCAAACAATGCTTTTTAGTGCATTCTCATCAGTTTGTTACATTTCATGGTCTAAAGTGAGTACAAAACTCAAACAAAATTGCTTTCTTTTTCACACAACTTTCCATTTTAACTTTCAACTTTTAATAGTTTAAGTAGTCCATTGTAAAAGCCCCTCCACAACAACACTGCCCAACCAGATATACAATGTATACAAATATTCAAGTGTGAAGCTTACTGAGATTGTAAGCTAAAAATTGCTCAAAAACAACACTGAAATCTTTCTTTACTTCTTGTTGAGGAGGTGAGCGAGGTTTCGAAGTTCCTCAAATGCATGCATTGTTTCTGCATCAAATCCTCCAGCAAACTGCATCAAGCAGATAAAAAATTCAGATTTTATTAAGGCATATATGACTTAAGTAAAATTGTAAAAAAAAAAAAAGAAACAATGTACCAACTGGAAATTTCACAGTAAAGCAGAACAATATATTAGTTTACTGGGTTTCTCTTTTAACAGATTCTTGCCCTGGTGGTAAAGGCTGAGGTTATGGGTTCAAAACCGTGGCAATGCCAAGGTCATAAACCTTGGCCGCTCCCACGGATGGGACCCACATTTGTGGGTCCCACATAAGTTAGGTATAGTCTCCCCCTCCCTTGTTAATACTAGCAACTAACAATCGTGATCCATTGGGTACTAACAAGCGACACCGATAAAAAAAAAAAAAGATTCTTATGTTCTTTGTAAAGGCTCTTTCATGTGCTAATGAAGCAGGTACTCTTATTGGTGCATAACAGGACAAGGTGAAAAAAAAAAAAAAAAACATAATAAGAGTTACTTGTCAACCCAACAAACCTGATGAATTCTGAATGCAAATCTAACTCCTTGAAGTAGCACATAGTCAAGTGCAGGGTCTTTTTCTAGTGCTGCTTTTGACTGAATTTCCATAGCTACTCTCTTCATGTACTTCTTTGCCAGCTTAACTGAACCAAACTTTATCTGCAACATAAAGTTGTCAATTAATTGCCATGTGACACATCAAGACTATCTTCAGAATCCATATTAAATGCCTTACTTTGGCCATGAAAATTCACTAGGATGCATTTATTAGACAAACATCTTTTTTTTTTTTTTTTAATAAGTTCAAACATTGAAGGGGAATAGTAGCATTTGAGAGTTACAAGAAGCAATTCCCCTCTCTGCACTAACCTTACTCTAAAAGGCATCTTTTGAAGCAGTACTAGATTATGCCCGTCATTCATTTCAAAGACTCTATTTTGATCCTTTTATAGTGTAATATCAGACGTTTCACCCTCACCTTTGCTATATTTAGCTTGAAAATAGTAAGAAAACAATGCTGAAGAATGAGAATTTTAGATCAAGCTTACCTTGCTAATAATGCCATTGTCAAGCATCCAATCTGTCGGAATTTGGAATTCATTGCAATTTCGCATCAAGAATTCTCTCGTCCGAAGCAGATTATAAACAGTACGTTCCATCCTGCAAGAGGATACTAAAAAAATAAACATATGTTGCAAGCAGATATAACTTGTAAAATCAAAGCAAACTTTTCGGGCACTTACTTCTCAGACAAAGTGACCATTTTCTTTAGTGCAATATCACAAGGAACTCGAGGATCATCCTTGTAATAAGATACTTCTGACTCCAATTTCTTAAAATCTCTATACCCAAATGCTGCTTCTCGCAATGCATCAGCTTTCTTTTCTGGCCATTCAAAGTGCTTCAGGACTGCCCTCTCATCCACCTTTGCAGAAATGCACATATAAGGATAATAAGATATTTCTCCAGCTGATTATCATCTAAGTCTTATTTTCAGTTACGAGTTGTTTCTACAAGCATCAAAACAAGGAAAGTTCTGAAATTCAATGTTGCATAGATTGGCAAGGTGATCATGACTCGTGTCGGGTGCATTTCATTTTTTATCATGGATTGCTCTTCCTTAAAATATTTCTATTATTCATAAACCATGATTAACCAAAATAAAAACTGTGAGATATATCCAGCAAAATGAAAAGATTTCTACTAAATGCATCTATATCAGTTCATTCTATTAAAGATAGGGGCCAACTAACCAGAAAGCCAAGTTCATCATCCAACCATTTCACAAATGCCTCGACGTCTTCAATATTCTGAAACACTGCATTATTAACCTCTCTTATAAGTGAATTGACAAATTCTCCTTGAGTTTCAACGTCTGCTTTGATCTGCAAACAGTTGACACTGGTGCTGTTAAGCATTTAAACTAAATTATGAGAATAAGCGAAAATATGAATATTTGTCTTTCACTCTGAATGTTATCAATAGGCATAGAAAAAGGAGCAAGAAACTGAGGTCTAATCAAGGAACATCACCGTGATTATGTTGCAAATTGACCAATGAACAAGAGAAGAATAACCACCTACCGCAAGTAAATGAGATGACCTGTTTTCAATTTCATCAATCATACTGCTACGAACATTTGCAACATCTAAGGCATCACAGACGCCTCCATTTGAAGATTCCTTTCTGGAGTCCCTCTTCATGAGAGAATGGTAAAATTCAACAACTTGTGGTGCTCGCTGCACTACTCCTGCTGAACTACTTCTCGCTGAGAACTTTGGAGGAGCAGGAGGAGGAGGTGGTGGCGGTGGAGGTGGTGGGGGTGGAACTTGAGCTGAACGTTCCTCTTTAGTTTCACTTGGCACGAAACATGAAGGTCTTGGAGGAGGATTTGGAACACGCAAAGCCCTTTTCTCAACATCTAATGATGACATTATCCTACTATTCTCTATGCAGTTTCCATACATATGTGGCCTTTGATCCATTCCTAAATCATATTTCTGAGAAGTCAGTGGCTCAGTTTCTGTTTCCACTTCTTTTACACACATAAAACAATCAGACTGCCTTCTATTATTTGATACCAGCTCTTCTATGCTGAATTTTGATCCACTTATAGAGTGTCTTCTTCTTGGACTTCTCAATTCCTCTGAATGGACCCAGATTTTATCAGGGCACTCTAAGTTTGGCAAATCCTCATCAGTAGGAGGCCATTTTTTAAGCTTCTTAATCAAATTTAATCTCTTTGCACTGCTATACTCTAAGTACTCATTGCAAGAGACTGAGCCAACAGATTCATTACTCCTCTCTGCTGAATTTAGGACAGAGGCCTTGTCGGAATTTGTTGAGAAAGTAGAATTCCTCAGTTCATCTCTCAAACATGAATTTACCCACCTCAGGTACGCAAGCTCCTCAACCTCATTTAACCTGCTCATTTGCAGACCCTCAACTTGTTTACACAAATCTTCATTTGTTAGTCTTAGTGAAGATGCCTCAGCTTTAATTTTTGCTACAATATCGCTCTGCCAAAATCCAAGAGAAGAGAGTAAGATCAGTTGCACTCAATATAGATTATCAATCAACATTTTTTTTTGGCTGCTAAAAGATAATTGGAAGGTAGATGTAGAATAGACTAGAGGAACTGATAGAAAATCCAGGCCATTCAAAAATATGAATCAATATAACTTACTTTACTTCAAATCCATCAATTATCAATTCAATTCATTATAAAACATTTAGAGTTCAACTGAATTGAATTCCTGAAAAGTCATTGAATTCTGGAAAAGTCATGTCAAGTTTAGCTTGATTGCATTTCATTTAAAATGCCTTTTGTTTTCTGTTTAAGTTGAAATAATTAATTTCTAGCAATTGTGGAAATTCCAAACAGAAGATTTAAATAAATTGAATTTAATTCTTGCACTTTCAGTCTATCCAAACACACTCCCAAATTATGAAAAAATTTCAACCTTTGTTTTCTTTGACATTTTCTCAGTAATTTAAAGCTCCATACAAACTCAGGAAAAAAAAAAAGATAGTACCTCAGCAGCCTTAGCAACAGAAGCTAATTGAGTCTCTACTAAAGATAACTTGCAAGAAAGATTCCTCTTTTCCATCTGTAACTCCTTATTCAACCTCCTCAACTCAACAACTTCCATTTCCATATTCCCCATTGAACTCCCATTGTCCTCTCTTTTCAAAATCTCTGCATGCTTCTTCTCTGAATTCAAGCACATTTCAGCCACTTGCTCACAAAGAACACTTTTCTCAGACTCCAAAATCCCAATTCTCTTAGAAAGCTCATCAACCTCATCTTTCTTTACTTCAAGTTCCCTTTCAAGTTCCAATAACCTTCCATTCCTCTTAAGCTCCGATACTTCTGCCTGCAACTTGAACTCCCTTTCTTTAGATTCTTGAAGCAAGCTTCGTAAATGGTCTAATTCAAGAAACAAATCACGTGACCCTGAAGATTGCCTCCTGTGAAGAGTTTGATTCTGGTATGCATGTGGGTGAACTTGGGTAGCTGCTACTGAGCAAGATAGATCACCAATGAGCGATCTTTTAACTCTAGAATGGGATGGGATAAGAGGGTTCTTTTGGTTTGTGGATTCTGAGTTTGATAATGGAAGTTTCTTGCTTGTAACTACTGCAGTTGCGTGTAAAGCTTTAGTCTTTTTATCTGCTGTAAAGCCTTTAACAATGTGCGAACCCCACGAAGATCTAGGCTTTGAAGCATTATTGTTATTGCCTTTTGTATTCTGTGCCTTTGGTGCATGATTTTGATCTGCAAATTTTGAAGCTTTTGATTTAGTTTCAGATGGGTTCTCTTTTTCTTCTCTCATCTCGTTGAAGAAAACCAAGAAAAAAGTTTCAATCTTTGAGATAAATTTCTTTCTTGCCAAAAACTTTCAAGCTATAACGATCAAAATCCAGAACAAATCTTGTGTTCAAGAAAGGGCTTTTGATCGATTGGAGCTAAAAAAAGAATTGGGTTTTCGTTTTCATGGATTTGAAATTTGAAGAGGAGCTGAGAATGGTTGATTACAAATAGATTATAGTTGCTAAGAAACGGAACGTGCAAAGTGGCAGCTTTTCTTTATTGCAGCAATTTGAATTTTTGAATTTTGAATGTGCTCTCTTTTTCAAGGACTTTCTTAGGGATACGAGGGAGGGCGTGCAAATGCAACAACGGTCGTATTCTGTGCCAGAATGGGCCCCCCACAAGTAGGGTTTTGCATGCGTACAGATTTAAGATGAAGGTACCTTTTTGTAATTTTTCTAATAGTAAGGGATCAATGGCATTAAGCCGCCAATAGTTTGTCTCCAAACAATCACTTGCAAAGTTTAGTTTTTTTTTTTTTTTTAATACATTGGTCAAATGGCCTGAATGTACTAGATGGACTGCAACGCATAAAACATTTTTTTTTAAATTACATAAAAATTAACTATGTGAATTAATTATACTATTTTTCAAAAAAAAAAAAAAGAATTAATTATTCTAAATTTTGAACTCTGTATTTTTATAATATTTTTACAAAACAATAACCATTTTAAATTTTTCAATTTTTCTAATTTTATATTTCTGGTTTTCAGTAGTTATATTATAGATTATTGAGTGAACCTCGTAAGACAATAAAATTCTTATAGCATTTATTTTATATATGCAAAAGGAAAAAACCATTGTAATATGATTGATTTTTTTTATTTTCTTTTAATTAATTCTTACTAAATTTTTGCCTTTAATTGAGTCCCCAATCTTATTAATTCTTACAGGGTTTTTGTCTTTAATTGAGTTCTCAAACTTTTATTTTTCTAAATTTTACATCCTTAACTTGACATCCATTAATTTTAAACAGATTTTTCATCAAATTATTGTTACTTCATATTATTTCTATGAAATTTAAACATTCGAGTTTCATTCGATAGTTTTTTAATGAACTATTACATTCAATTGAGTGTTGAATTTTTTATTTTTTTAATTTTTATATCCTTTAATAAATATTTATGAAATATATACTAATAAACATTATGTAATACAACTATTTAATAAAATTTAGACAATGTATACTTGTAAATTTAAACTTGGTTCGAGATTGGCTTGTAAAACCTCGAGTTCAACTGATCAAATTTAACTCATTTTTTAGTTATTTAGTTTTATATGTAAAATTAAGTTAAATTATTTGATAAATTTATTTAAAAAATTCAACTTAATTTTATTATTTAATTTCATTTGTTATTTAACTTAAATTTTACTTAATAAAATTAAGTTAAATTATTTCATAAATTTATTTTAAAAATCTTAACTTAATTTTATTAGTTAAAAATTAACTTAATTATCAATTAAAGGATGGATTTCAATTAAATGTTATTATTATAATATTATAATTTTAATAATTAATATGGCAAAAGATTGAATTTAAGTTATACTTTATGTTTTATATATATATATATATATATATTAAATAAATTTATAAATCACAGGATAATAATATATAAATATTTTGATAAAAAAAGTGAATTTAGCAATGTAAAAATTTATATTATTAATAATTGAAAGTAAGTTAAGATTATATATATTATTTGAATATAAAATTAAATAACTAAAAAATATTAAATTAAAAAATAAGCTAAATTCAAGTTGAACTTGTGTTTTTATGGGCCAATCTCGAGTCGAGTTTAAATTTTCAAATAAAAAATATTTTACATGGTATAAATTTCATCAAATAGTCGCATTACACAATATTTACTGACATCTGTTTCATAAATATCTATTAAAGGATATATAAATAAAAAAAATAAAAGTTTGAAGACTCAATTAAATGTATAATTCATAAAGAACCTATCAAATGAAACTCAAAAAAGTTCAAATTTAAAATATTATGATGTGAGAATAATTTTAAAAAAAAATTGTTCAAATTTAACAGACGTCAAATTAAAAATATAAAAATTTTTAAAAGTAAAAGTTTGAGAACTCAATTAAAGGTAAAAATTTAGTAAAAATTAATAAAAAAACCGAAAAGTTTAGCAACCTTAAGATGGCTTGTTCCTATATAAAATAAAATAAAAAAATTAATTTTTTAATTAAAAATTTTAATTATTATTAGATGTTTAAAAAAACAGATATTGATTTAAAATTTTAAAATTTTAATTATTAAAAAATAAAAGAAATTAAATATGCCTCATGGAATTTTTATTTCAATATTTATAAAATACATACATTGAATTTTATTCTCAAGCTGGCACATATAGCTAAATTAGCTTCTGTATATATTATGTGCATTTATTCAATTTTCTGGTTAATAATATTTCTCAAGTTAAAAAAAAAATTACAACAATGAAATCTTATCTTTTTTTTTTTTAACATAACAATGAAATCATATTTCAAGTATATGAACCATAAGCTTCTTCATCTTCTCCTTCTCAAGACCTATCCAAACTTTAATCCCTCCACCGTTTTCAACACTGGTCCCATCAGAAAGCAACAGTACAAACTCATCATTGCCACTCAGAACTGGCCCTCCATGACAGGGCTTTCCAAACCCAAAATCAAGCTCGTTAAATGGCAATTTCCACCAAGCTGATACATAGAAATTTCCATTACAAGTAGCTGGGATTCCTTTATAAACTTCAAGCCAATCTATAGCTGATCTCACATACTCATTTGTCACTCTTCTTATACCTTCCTTCATTCTCTCAACACAAAAGGACAATGGCTTCTCCACCAAATCACCCACTTTTGCTGTTGCAAATGCTGTTATCACTGCATTTCCAGTAAACCCTTCTGGCAAAGTTGGTGATATTTTTGACCTTATATCTACTGCAAAAAGAACAGTTGAGTACTCTTCTAAGTTATCAAAAACTGCTTTGGTTCTTGCTCTCCATATGTGACTCACTACAGCTTCAAAGCTAGAGCACTTGCTTTTAGCTTCTTCTTTGAGGGTGCTAATCATCTTAGAGCTGAAAGAAAAGAGCTTGTGTGTGTATTTATTTGAGAAAATTAATGGGGATGGTGACAACTGATTCGGTGCAGTGAAGGAAGAAGCTAGAGATGAAATTTCTTTTAGTTTTACATATTCTGTATGTGGGTATTTGATGATTGGTGGATTTCTTGCTTTTAAGTATGTTCTATCGTTCTTAACAACTTGGGTTTTAAGGCCTTCTCCTCTACAAATAGAAGCAAGATTCGTAAACATTTCAACAGCTGCTCTACCGTCAAGAATTCCATGGTTTGTCACGAACCCAATTGAGAAACCTCCACAAGCAAACCTTGTCACCTGCAAATTAAATCACCATGATTATGTAAACTACTGGATAAAAGTTTGGTAATATAATAAGGGTCTGCGTTGACAAGGCTGCGTCAAACTCCCTGAAACTTGAATGAGAAATATTTACCTGGACGGTGAAAAGTGATGTATCTGCAAGGCTTTTGTGTAGGCCAGGGCGATGGATGAGATGGTGAAATGAAGAATTAGGGAGAGAAAGATTTCCAAGATCTTTCAACACAAGACTTGAAGTTGCACTAACAAACAAGACTCCAGCATTGTTGCACAAAAGCTCCAATCTTTTATTCTCCTTGTTGAAGTTGAGTCTACCAGCCAAGAAATAATAAGGAATAAGGAGAACATCAGCTACTGCTGTCTTCACTCTATCAGAAATATCAAGTGTACTTGAAGGGTGGTTCTTGCTAGGAGATGCGTCAAAAAAGAAGATCATTTCAACTGGAAAAGCCACTGCTTGATCAATGTTGGAGAGAAATATTGTTTCATGGGGTGTTGAATTTTTTGGAGAAAGTAGGTTTATTGGTTCTTCTTTAACTATATCTTGCTCAGTTATGGACATAGTGACATCCATTGTTAACAACTTGACTTAGTTCAATGCTATAGTAATGTTAATGGCAACAATAAATGTGCATATGGTATTGTATAGTAGCTTTTTAACTAAGGTGTGATGATGATGGGTATTGGGTATTTGTCTAAGATTTAGGCTAAAATTTTTAGGATTAATTGTAGAAGCAAAAGAGCATGCATGGGGATAAGATGAGATCTTTGTGGTGTAGATTCTAAGTGGTAAATAAAAGTTTTGTTTTCAAGGATATGCACATTCATCATTTATGTATGTAGTCCTAAAAGCATGGGCATGCTATAATGCTTTCTCATCAAAATGAGTCTAATATTTAGTATCACTTAAAAGGTGAGACCAATTTCCAAAAAAAAAAAAAAAACTACTTAAAGGGTGAGAGCAAGGACTAGAAATAATCACAATTCAAAGAAAAGTAACCATTTGCAATTTAAAAAAAAAATAATAATTGAAACACAAGATTTGTGTGTCTCTATGTTTTTAAGTATTTGGTAAATTTTTTGAGGTAGAGTTTGATTTTTATTTTTTATCTTTGAATTATGAGGCAGAGATTTTATTATCTTTACACATAAGATCATAATTATAATTAGCTACTTGTTTGGTCTAATTTTTAATAAACACTAAAATAGGACAAAAAAAAACGACAATATGGTTGAATCCAATTTCAAAGTTTTAAAGGCTAATATTTAGCTTATATAAAAATGTTAAAAAATAAAATTTAATGGTAATTAAATTAGATCACTTAATTAAAAGTGATCCCAAAAATTAAAATTTATTAATTTTTTTATAATAATTAAAAAATAAAGAATAATTAGAATTTTATAATTTAAAATTAGTGTGTAGGTACACTAGAAAAAGCTTAAAAACTATATTAATAGAGTATTTTACTCTATTTTCTATTACTTTGTTTTGTATGTATATTTGTTTTGTGATTGGGCTAATGGGCTAAAAACTAATGAGCTAAAAGCCCAATGGACGGTACTACTAAAAATTGCGCTTGTCTTGAAGAAGATAGACCCAATATCTTTTTAACTGAAAACAAAGGCTATAGAGTCTGTAGAACTGAAAAAAATCTATTCAGTTCAGGAGTGGGAAATTTGATTTGCTGCCAGCTGAAATGGTCCTGTAAGTTCCTTCGATATTTTGTAGTTTTAGTTATTTTGTTGAATTTAGCTTTTCATTTCAAATTCAGCTTACTAAGAATTTAAGAAGTTGGCAGGTTTTAGCAGCGTGTATTTTGCAAGCTTTAGTGAAGCTATATGATGTGTTTTATCTTGGTTTTTATGCAGCAGTTCATTTTATTTGGGTGTGTATTGATATGGAGATAATAATAATGACTAATGGACAAATGGGTTTTTCTTGTGTTGAAAGAAGTTGGAATTTCACATGTAGTTGTAGTTGGAAACCATATTCTTCATCTGGGTTTTTGAATTCTTGGAGACCCTTTTTTCGTGTTCCATTAAATTCAAAAAGCCAGCAAAAGATGGGAACTTTTGATTTTGGTTTAAGAATTAAGGCTATGTCCAATGGAGATTCAGATAATCGGTTGGTTGGTGGTGGGATTCTTGAGAGAGAGTTTGAATTTAAACCTTCTTTTGATGAGTATTTGAAAGCCATGGAGTCTGTTAAAACTGTTAAAGACAAGAAGCAAGAACGTATGTTTAGTGTGCCTAAGTCAAAGGATGACTCGAGGGAAGGTGGTAGAACATCATTGGGGAGAAGTCAGAAGAGTGGCAAGTTGAAGTTTAAGGAAAATGGTGAGTTGGGAGACAATGAGGATGCAGAAATTGGCCAAAAAGGCATAAAAAGCAGAAAAAATTATAAAGAAACAGGAATTAGAGAACCAAATGTTAATTTAACTGGCAAAAGATCTAGTGTACACACAAATGTAAAGAAGAAGGTAAGAGGAGCAACAAGAGATAAGGAGCAGTTGAATAATGGAAACAGTAGCATGATTACTAGGGTGGACAAATATCAAGGTAAGAATAAGAGGACCCAAAATGTGCAAGAAAGAACTATAGTAATTGATGATGGTAGAAGGAGTGAAAGTACTGCTGGCATAAAAGAGGAATTATCTTTTGATCAAAACTTCCAAGAAATGTTGCAAAGGAATGAGAAGACCATTAAAGGAGAGGATGCTAGTGCTAGTGGGAATAAGGCAGACAGCAGATTTATGAGGAATTATGTCCAAATTGATAAAAACGACGAGGAGGAATTCATAGAGAAAAGGGGGCTAATCAGAAGCACAGCCAATCAGGCTTTCCTTGATAATGATGATGGGGATGATTTAGAAGTGGAAAGAGCTGCATTCAAAAGTTTGGAGGAATACAAAAATTTTACTGGCAGGCCACAAAATTCAAAAAGGGAAGTGGAGGAGAAGCTCCAGAAGCTAGCAAAGTGGTATATATTTTAATGCCTTTTTTGTTCCCTCTCAGCTTTGTGTTGCTTCTTATAGCTTACCTGAATTTGTTACATTCTTATTTCATGATACATATCCACTTACACACGTGCATTGATAGATGGGTAAAGATATCTAAACCTATGTTGAATTTAACTCCACTGCATTGTAATGTATCAGTCTTGTATGGTATAGCAAGCAATTGACGCTTTGCTAAAGGAAGAGTTTTATTTGTTAAGCGCTGTTTTATTTTTTTTTATTAACTATATTTGCTTTAAATACTTGGGTGAATATCTTGCCTAACTGAGTGAAAGAGAACAGTTATTATTTATATAATAGATTAATGGAATTTCTTTTTCGTTTTAATTTTTTAGGAGATCAAATATTCTGTGAACATAAAAATAATATACAAATGAATGACCAAAATAAGCAAATCTGTATTTAATTTTTAAAAATTGTATTTTTTTTTATACATTTGATTTGATTTTCTTTTTAATGAATACGAAGTCATCCACCATGGATATAAATAACCAGAGGTCTTACTATGGCTCTAGTTTTGTTTGATAATTGTGCTTGCCTTGTTACAACATTTTCTGCAGTTCCTCTTTATATTCTTTTTATCTCATATCTCTTGCAGATTTGTTAATTTCATCTTATCATGACTTAACTCAAGTTGAATTAGTTCTTTTTGATAGTTTGAATGGTACAGATATCAATATGCCCGAATGGATGTTTTCTAAGATGATCCGCAGTGCAAAAATCAAATATAGAGACCATGCTATTGTAAGACTTATCCAGATATTAGGTAAACTGGGAAATTGGAGGCGAGTGCTACAAGTTATCGAATGGCTTCAAATGCGTGAGCGCTTTAAACCTCATAAGCTCAGGTTTACCTCTTCTTCTCATCCATGTTTTGATGTAAGCAAGCATTGGTTATCTCTCTATGCTAAGGGTCCAGATTTCATTATTATTGTAGCTACCGTTGAAAAACATCTCTATCTTGACTATATTTATTAAACACTTAAAAAGCAATTAAAAGTAGCTTTGAGGGGTAGATTTGTCATGTTTTTGCTCATATCAACTTTAAATAGCAGTTAAAAGGATGAGTTTCCAAAAGATCGAGTTTCAGCCTCAATAAGATATGAGCATTGAGTGGGTTTGAAGATCCATTTAGAGGGAATATAAAATGGAGTTGGTAGGTTTAAGGGAATACTGAAGTAATGGGATTTAATGTAGTCAGGCATGATGTAGCTACAATGCTTGTTGTAGAGTGATTGCAAATTTAACAACATGATGTTGGGTTTTAGAGTTCTCACTATGTCCTTAGCTACGATGCTTGCACTTATGAGAATCCTAGGACAAGATGCATGGCGGAGGAAAATTCTCTTGCAGGTTGCTAAATAGGGACTAACACTACGCATGGATTGAGGGGAAAGTAATGAGAAGGAAAAGGAATATAAGGGAAATTAATTTTCATCTTATTTATCTATTAAAAAAATTTAGGAGGGGAATTATTCCCCTCATCCCCCTTCTATAATGTAAAAATCATTACACCCCAGATTTAGAATGTAAAAAAATTTCAACTTCCAAAATACATTATAATTTAAACTTATATTTCCTTTTCAAATATTTCCCACTCTTTTCCCTTTATTAAATATTTTTCAAGTTACCAAACATAGTAAAATCTGTAGTTTTTGTTTCCTCCCCTTCCCCGCTTTTCCCTTCCATTCCCTTTAAAAAACCTTCCCTGCCCTTCCATCTCTAGTTGCCATGTATAGTGTAAAAGTGGTTAAACTGTAACCTAGGATGAAGTCTTGAATCTTAATCTTCGCAGGTAACTTGGTTCAGTGTAGTGTAGTGAGACAGTGTAGTGAGAGCATAGGGCTGTGTGGCAGAGCTGAATAAATTAAGAGCAACTGCATATGGGCATCCCTTGCCACTTCACGAAGGCGATGGATGAATCATTAAAAAAAATAGATTAAAGCACATAACATAGTATCTAATTAGTCCATCAAGCCGACCTTGGAGTGATGGGCTTGAGATGGATTTTTTTTTTGTTAGCAAAAGAAATAGGAGCTTCTAGTGAGTGGGAAGACTTGAAATATCTCCACACAGGTATGAGGAGATCGACTTTTTTTATTCTTTGTAAAGGTGTATTTGCTCTTCAAATATCCAACATTCAAATTTTGAAGGAACTTAACTTATCTACTGCCTCTAAGAAATGAAACTGATAATTGAAAACAAAAAATGACAAATACAAATGCCAAATTTCCATAGTCAAAGTGAAGAAGATGTTCATTCCTCCCACGTGGACAGAGGAAATGAGGAAGAAGAAAGATGTGAATTAATATGCTTCAATCATATGACAAGAAGTCAGTCCTTTAAAATCCCTTGAAGTGCAAACCAATAATGAAGCAAAGAAAATAACTGTCCCATGATAACTGCAAAACTCAGTGAACTTCATCTGAAGTTCTATCCTCTTCTCAAAAATAACTGTCCCATGATAACTGGAACACAACTTAGTAAACTTCATTGAACTTCTTTCCTATTGTCATGAGTTCCCAACTTTTTTTGCATGCAAACCTCTCAACATTTCAACATTCAAACTTCCTTAAAAATGCAAAATAGCTTATCCAAATATACCATGAGCAAGTGTTTTGAAGAAGGAGATGAGAATGTGGCTCTATTATTACTGGTAATAATTAATATTGATAAGGTCTCCATATCTGAATCAAGCAATTAGCGTTGATCCTTTAGAAATTGACAGACCAGACAAAATCCCCTACTCTGGATGGAATTTTCTATGCACTCTTTTAATCCCCATGCTCTTCTCAATGATAAGAATTTTTCAACATATTCTTTTCCTAGTTATTTTATTTTCATTAATGGTCCCTTTACTATTATAATCATTTAATTTATGAGTGCGAAAGATGTATAAAGGTGTAATGTGAAGATACTGTTTCACTATGTCATTGGAATGACTTCTTTCTTTTTTCATTTCTATAATTTTTCAATTCTTCCTCTGCAATTATTATGGGGACCAAATTTTAGGGCTAGTTCCTGTGGGGCTGTTGATATTCTAGTATCCAAAGGTAGTGGTTCTCCGAGCATTGTATGCAATAATTATGGAACAGATGTCTGCATGACTCTCTTGTGGGATTCTCATCCTTAGTCATGGTGGTGGATTTGCATCTATAATGCTTTGTAGTTTCCTGAAATAAACCTTTTAACTTCTTTGATTAATGCAGATAGTTTATTTTATTTTATTTTATTTTTAAATGGCCCTAAGGATAAAGAAAATCCAAATGTGTTGTGTTTTTGCAATTTTATCCAGATCTGTAATTTTTCAGTTCTATCCAATACGATACAAATGATTTTAATTGCATGTGTCATGACTAACATTGTGGGCACGTTTGATAAAATCAATACTACAATGTAGTACATCAACACTATTACCATTTGTATTTAAAATGACATGAAGTGCATCTCAGTTAAAATTTTAAGTTGAAAATGGATCAATTTTTAAATGTTAAAAATGAGTAGTATAACCATTTCAACTTTCAATTCTGAAACTAAGGTCACCGCATTACATTTGTTAGAATTGCAATTAAAAGGTGAAAGTAGGTTAGAATTGCCAAAAGGGAAATTTTTACTTACTCGAGGTGTATTGCATTCATTAGTTGGATGTGTGACACAGTGTATGTGTCACATTTTTATTAACCAAGTGTAAAGCACCTAGAGTATATGTCACACACATTCAGTGGTTGAGTTTAATACTCTGGGTGTAGGTGAGAATCTCCCTTGCCAAAATTTCAAATTTCAAATTGTGTATTGTTTATTCCATCTTCTCCTGAAATACTTGTAGAAAACTCATGGTCATTGTCTAGGAGTACTTCTGATTCTGAAGCATGTTTTTGTCTAATTTATATATGTCTTGTTCTCTTTATGATTATGCAGATTCATTTATACAACTGCACTCAATGTACTTGGGAAGGCACAGAGACCTGTGGAAGCACTCAATGTGTTTCATGTGATGCAGGTAATACACAACTAGATTTATGTGTAGTTTGCTCCTTTTTCATCAACCAAACATCATATTCCTAACTTATGCAATGCCTTCTATTTTGCTTCTTTTTTTTTTTTTTTGGCAATTCTCTCTCCAGCAACAAATGTCTTCATATCCTGATTTGGTAGCTTATCATTGTATTGCTGTCACTCTTGGTCAAGCTGGACATATGGAGCAGCTTTTCGATGTAATTGATAGCATGCGATCTCCTCCAAAGAAGAAATTTAAAATGGCAGAACTTGACAAGTGGGACCCGCGGTTGGAACCAGATATTATTGTCTACAATGCGGTTAGTAATTATTGCCCTAAACTGGTAATTTATGTTTAGAAATCTGCAAGTTTTCTTCAGTTTTGTTTTATTAAGATTCGTGGCAATGACTGCTAGTGGTCCCACCTAATCGAGTGAATAATTCTCCCAATGTATGCATGGAAGTTTGCACTTTGTTCTTTGAAGCTTCATGCTTATGGCTGCTAGAAACCCCACTCGTATAGTGTACTTTGATGCTTTCCAATCATATAGTACTGTATATGCATGCAAGGCTGTTTGACCTGGTGTGCACTTTGAAGTCAGCAAGATTGGGTTAGATCTGCAATGGAATTAGAAGCTACTAACCCCAGCAACTAGATCTCGACAGTCTAGAACGTGATAAAATTCTTGGATTGTTAGATGACAAGTTCTTAAGTTGCGATCTGCTCTTTCTTACTGCTCCATGATAATGTCTTGGCTTTCCTATCAATAGATGACTATGTATCTGCATGCCATTTTATATTTTGGATAAACTTGGAAGATGCATCATTATCCTTGGAGCTGCAATTTAGAGTGTGTCTATTTTGAAATTATTGTTACAATTCACTTCAGAACATATATGCTTTAAAAAGAGCTTGTTATCCACAGTGTTTAAGAATTAAGTTCATTGTAAAAATTTCATATATTCTGTTGCTTTTGTTACGTTGTCTCTGGTATTTTTTTTTTCTCTCTCTCTATCTGGTACCATAATAAATGGATTTGTGTATTGACCTGCAAACGTTGCAGTACTTTCTCTGGGGTTTCTCTACAAATTGGATGTGTCTTTATGTAATCTAAAATCAATATATACCTTTTTAGGGATAATTTCATTCATGAACCTTGAACTTAGGCATGTTTCCCATGTCCTCAAACTTTGATTTGTCCCTTAAAAATCCTTGAACTTCATTTTTGTTTTCAAAAAAAAAATCATTATAACCTAATCTTAGTCAAAATATTTCATCAGATATCTGATATGACAAATGTAATATTGCATCATTATGATTATCCATTGCCTTTTCCATACTAAAGAGTATTTTTAATAGATTTTGAACGAAATTAGGCAATAAGAACTTGTAGTATAAAAAGTATAGTTGGTGAATTTTTAAGGGATAAATTGAAGTTTAAGGATATCAATGAAAAATACACCTTCAGGGACTGCAACTGAAATTACCCATCTTTTTTTTAACTCCTCATATACACAGGTCCTAAATGCTTGTGTTCAGAGGAAACAGTGGAAAGGTGCTTTTTGGATTCTACAGCAGTTAAAGCAACAGGGACTGCAACCTTCTAATTCTACATATGGATTAATCATGGAGGTAATGTTGCCTTACTTTCTGATCTTCCTGGACCATTTTTCTGTTCCAATCCCTCATGATGTTGGCCACAACAATTTTACCATGAACAAGTACAGGTGAATGATCCTGACAAGGATTTCTCTAGTCTATTAGCATTACATTTGTGCAGAAAATAAAAGTACAGAGGTTCTGCTTAGTATTACCTTAGCAGTAATGTCAATGCATTATTAGCTTGATCACGTTAATGGATAATTATAATGGCTAGCTTTTGCTGTCCCATTGAAAATTTTCTTCTTTTTTTTTTCCCTGTATCTGGAGCATGGTTTTAAATAAAAATTTCGTGATCCGTTTCGATATCGGTAACGGTGTAACGGTATTGGACCGATTCGGACTGTATCGTTCGGCGCTACCGTGAATTTTTTTAAAAAATCAATAAAATGCATCATATTAATAAAAAATGCTAAATAAACTTTATCATCTAATATAATAAGTTAAGAATTACTTAAAAAATATATATATTTGCACTAAAAAATGTACATTTGAAAAAATAACAATTATTCCTTCTTGAAATTTGTATTTTTGAAAAAGAATCTATGCAATTATTCCTTCTTTCAATAATTTATCTATTGTAATTATTTATACAATATAAAATTATATATATATATATATATATATATATATTTCAATAATTTTTCACAAATAAATAAAAAATTAAAAAAATTACATTTAATATAATTACACATGCTTTAACAGCTACATTGATAACTACAGTAACAAATATAAAAAAATGCAAATTGTATTTATTTACAATAGTTCTTAAAAAACAACTACAAAGTTAACTTTATTTTACTCATTTGAAAAAAAATAATTTTTTTACCAAATAATTACAAATTAATTCTGATAAAAAAAATAATTACAGAGTAATTATATTAAAAATACATACAAAACAAAGCCCAAACTTTCCTTTTGGGCGAAATCTTGGGCTCAGTCTTTTTTTTTTTCTTCCTGGGCTGTAGGTGGGCTGCAGGCTCCTTCTTCTTCTTCTTTTTCTTCTTCTTCCCTTGACAGTATCGCCCGATGCAACTCTTCTTCTTCTTCCCTTGACTATATCGCCCAATGCAGCCAACGGAACAGCAAATCACGGCTGTTACGGCCGATTCGCCGGTATCACGGCTGGTTTATCCACAAAATCCATCAAGCCAGATATAGTTGTGCCGGATCGGCGAAATATCGGATCAGCCCCTCTATTTTCCGTTACAAGCGTATCGGCTGTTTTTTAATACCCTGATCTGGAGGTACTACTAAACACAGCATGCATGCAAACATAAATTTCCAATGGAGTATGTTAAGGTTATATATATATAGGCATCATTGACCTAAATATTAAATGCTATTTCCTACATTTTATTTTATTTTATTTTTGGACTTGCTACAGGACCCAGTATCATTTGGACAGGGAGGGGGGCAGTTAGCAGTTAGTATTTGAAAATCATTTTTGTGAACCACCACCAAGGGTGGGTTTCACATGCCTAGTGAGGGGAGGGGGTATTGAACCCATGACCTCAACCCTTCAAGAGCAGAGTGCTCTTGCCACTTGAGCTAGGTCTCAAGTGTCCTACATTTTTTTTTTATTGATGCTAGGAATATTGAGAATGGAAATCTATGTTGTCTTTTCTTGTTGAAGAGTTCTACTTGGGGGGTTACTTTTAGTTGTGAGTCAAGGTAAGGAATTTGGTGACAAAGCAAGGGTAAGATGCTGAGT
>CATIWK010262387.1:0-10179 GCA_949634005.1 Mallotus japonicus
GCCCTTCCAAACCACCCTATCCGGATTAACCATAGAGAGAGCAGTGTGACCAACTGTCAATAAAAGAACCTGTAAATGCTGAATATCATCACAATTGAGCTCATGGCGCCAACTAAAATGCCAGCACCAACTGCCCTCATGGCAAACACCAAAATTTCTAACGAAACCCAACGGTTGAGAAGAAACAGCATAAAGAGAAGGAAACAAATCCTTCAAACAACCATGAGAGGCCCAACGATCATGCCAAAAAAGAACAGAACTTCCATCTCCAATAACAAAAGAGACTCCATTGACTAAGACCAGAGAAAAGCTATCATTAACCAATATATTTTGAGAAATGTCACGCCACACAGTTGAATAATGATTAGTGGAGGAGAGAAAAATGTTATCTATACGTTTAACCAAATACTTATGATGAATAATCTGAGTCCACAAAGAATTTTCTTCATCCTGCAACCGCCATAACCACTTAGCCAAAAGAGCTCTATTATGCATTGCAATATGTAAAATACCTAAGCCACCAACCTCCTTTGGACAAGCAAGGATTTGCCATTTAACCCTACGACACTTCTTTTTAGAGGATCCCCCTGACCAAAAAAAATCACCAACCAAAGAATTAATATGGCGCAAAACACCTTTAGGCATTATATCTTTGTAATCATATGATCTTTCCAAATTAGCATTCACCCTTCTTAATTGATTCAGCAATAACATATTCCTTTCATTCTTCCACTCATCATGCCACATAAAAAAAGTCATAGACGGAATTCTAGACAAATTCACAAACAAGAGCTTGTAATTATCAATTCATATAAGCAATAACAATTAACTATACTACTATAGCAAAGGAACATGAACTTTTCATAAAAAATGAATTCCCAATGATATCCACTAATACATTTCAAATTCAAGACCTTCTTCTTATCAATCATGCATTCCCTATACTCAATTATTAAGCAATTAAAATTACCAAAAGTTCAACAATCACTTCTATTCACAAAATCAAATGACATCAAAATACAATTTAAACTATTATAGCTTCAATTAAAAATTGCAAAATTCCATTACCAATTACAATCACCCATTTAATAGCCATAAACGTACCTCCAATCGAGGACAACCCCAAAACATCCGTCCAGGATTTGCTTCCGTACAAGATATCTTCAATCGAGCGATGTTTCCACATCTGCATTTCATTGTCTGACCACTCAAGTTAAATCTCCTTGTGTCTTCCAATTGGGATTGCATCTTAGTTTCAATTTCTAATTTTCGAAAGTGAAAGTGATTGAAAAAAAAAAAACCCTAGAGGACCCAAATTTTCGAAACCAATGATTGGGAAAACAAACCCTAGAACTAAGACGTTAAATGGAGAAGATGAGGGCATTCTTTACGTTTTCTACGAGGCATATCAAACTGACGTCATTTCAAGTGTGATGAAACGGTGAGTTTTGGCTTTTTAATTTTTTTTATCCACGTCAGATTAAACCCTGCCACGTCACGATGCCACATTGAGTCTGTCAAGTGCCCTTTGTCGTTTGGATATAATTGGAATAACTCAAAAAGTTGGAGGGCCAAATTGAAGTAACTTTGAAAGTAGGATTGAATTGAAAATTGGTCCAAAGTTGGGGATATATCAGATCAACTTCCCTTTAGCAATCCATACATAAACACACAAACTTAAAGGCACTCAATACTGCTAATGCCTAGGAGAAGTAATCAACATGGGCACGATTAATATTATCTCCAAGCCAAACATGAGTACCCTATCTAGATGTAATAGCCTGTACTGCTTTAATACTGCACTGCTTATAAAGCTTCTGATGCCAATTATATTTATATATGCAGTAGCTTCCATGCTTTTCATTGCTTCTGACATTTGATCATAGAACAATTCTTGTAATCCAACTACCGTGAAAACATCACGGTGTCCATTGAGCATTGTTTATTAATATGGTGTATTCTATGGTTGTTCTATTTTTTATATAATAAGTTTTACTTATTTATAATCATTATTGGATGATGAAAAACACTTTCATCTTATGGTAATAAATATAAATTAAAAATAAAATATTTAGAAAATAAAGTAACAGCAGACCTACAAATATATATAAAATTTAAAAATAATATATAAAACTGAAAAGTATTTTATGGTATATAGAATTATAATCAACAATATGTTATATCATTAATGGTGGTTTAATATAATAATTATTAAAGTCAACGAAATAGTACCAAACAATTTATTTTTGTTAGCTATAAGTCATATCAACATTTAAACAAAACCCCCACTCCCACCCCAATCCCCCCATCCCCGATGCAAAAAGCATCCAAGTTCAAAAAAAAAAAAAAACATTTAAACAAAACCACCCATATACAACGAGAAAATACATTTATTTCCTTGCCTAGTTGAGTTGGCAAGGGAGCATGGGTTCAAGTCTTGGGGGCATTGCGCCCCTAAGACATAAAAGGTTGAAGTCAATCTGTCTAGAGCTGGATAGTTCCAGTCACGGGGTTGGTGCCCCTTAAGGTGGAGGTTCATATCCCCCTCCCCCCTCCCTCTCCCCCTCCCTCTCCCTGAACAAAAAAAAAAAAAAAAAAAAACATATAACCTACTTAATTACTATTTTGTGATATTCTTATTCTTTACAGGGGAATTGTTCTCATTCTAATTTTGATTTATGTAGTTTTATCTTTTAATATTTAAATACCCCATATTTTATATTTTATATATTTTAATACCTTTCTGAGTAATATCACTATTATTTTATTAGAAAAATTGATATCAAATTAAATTTTAATTATAAATTTATTTTATGTATAATTTATGATCAATCTAACTAATTGGATATTTTTAAAAATATTTCAAGTTTGTTTTAAAAATTACTTTTTTTTTATTCATACTAAGATTAAAAATACATCTAAACTTGATTTATAGTGACTTTGTTGTAGTTAGTTGAATGCTATATCACTTTTAAAAGATTTTTAATATTAAAATCATATAATGAATGATATATCATTGAACTAATTACAATAAACCCACAATAAATCAAGTTTAGATGTATTTTAAATTTGGTTGAATAAAAAGAAATAATTTTTAAAATAAATTTAAAATATTTTTAAAAATAACAAATTAGTTAGATTGATCATAAATTTATTATTAAAATTTAATATCTTATCAGTATTTTCTCATAAAATAATGGTGATATTCATTAAAAAAGTACTAAAGTGTAAAAAAAATATAAAACATGTGGTATTTAAATTTCAAAAAAAAAATCATAAACTTTGTTTTGCCAAAAACAAAATCACATGGACTAAAATTGTACTTAACAAATACATTAGGATAAATTTTCGAACATGTGAGCGAATATTTAGATACGTCAATATCCACATCAGCTTATAGAAAACAATGTTAGTGATTTTAATTGTTATTTGCTCACAACATAATTAACAGGAAACTCAATGTCATAAAAAATAGTACAGATTAAAAATACAAATGAGCTAAATTATAGGGTAGTTTTTTTTTACTTATCCAAATTAATTATTTTCTCACTAGCTCTTATCTATTTATATTAGATGCTTTTGTATACTTACTTTTTCTGAGAGCATCGTCGTCTTTCTACCCAATTAACTTGAGTTGTAGTTTTACTCCTGTAACACATATAAATGAATTGCTAATGACACATTACCCAACTTACTATTGCAACATCTGATTTTATATACACAAACGATAGATACTCGGAGAGTACATATATAATTAATAGAATTTAAAATTTTTTAAATGAAATTTTAAATTTAAGTCTAATTTATGAAAAATAAATATTGAAATTATTTTAAATCTCTTACAAAGTATATTCAAATCAAATTCCATAATATAGTCCCAACTCATGTGGCTACAAGATATAGAAAGCACTAAGTACATACTAATAATAATAATAGTAGTAGTAGTAGTAGTAATAATAATAATAAAGAGAAGAAGAAGGGTATGTTCAAAAAAAAAAAAAAGAGAAGAAGAAGTGAAAAGATATATATCGTGATGGCAATAAATTACTATAAACTCTTTCCAGATAATTGTCCCTATATTTGGGGTCAAGTAAATAATTTCAAAAAAAATTTGTCTTTATGTGGGCCTATAATGTTACGAGGCGTCATTTATTAGCGTCCTAATAATAATAATAATAAGTCCTATAATTGTCTGGGTTTGGGTGTGTGAACAGTAAGTCTTATTCGTTCAAAAATGATAATAATAATAATAATAATAATAATAATAATAATCTCTATTTTTAGAAAAAAGAGTTGAGATAGTGAAAAGAAGATTATAGCAACATAAATACCCCTTGAACACTTGCTTAGAGATCGATAAAGCCAATCCTGAAAATGGTAAGTCATCGAGAAACAGGAGATGATGAAGAAGTAATTTTGCAGCTGCAAGGTCAAGCTGCAGTATGGAATTGCATATTTGATTTTACTAATGGCATAGCCTTGAATTGTGTGTTGTAGCTAGGCATCCCTGACATAATCAACTCTCATGGCAGCCATCAACCACCTTTCTCTTAACATAGACCGCCTCTCATGTATCAAGACACTATTAGTTCGTAGAGGCATATGAACTGCCAAACCTGCATGCACAGTCGGCACAGAAGGGGAAGACAATAGTAGGAGCAGCAGCACTACTACTACTCTCTACGGCCTGAGGAACTCTTCTAAATGGCTACTGCGCTTATCAAAGGCTAGTCTTGCGCCTATGTGCTGTTACAGTATCACAAAATGATGCTATTATTGTGGCTTCACCTTACTGACATGCATTGTCAAAGAAGGACATAGTTCTGGGTTTGCTAAGTGTCATGGCTTGGAGTTTTGGCATTATACATCAGCTGATCCTGAATTCAACGACCTATTTAACAATGCATCAGCTGCTGCATCTAATATAATTGCGGAGACAATTAAAAGAAGCTATAAGGATGGGTTCAACAGAATACAAGGAACCCTTATGAATGTTAGAGGTGGGACTGGAGCCACAGTGGCTGAGATTGTGAAAGAATATACACATATTAAAGGCATCAACTTTGATCTTCCTCATGTGGTGGCTAAGGCACTGGAGTATGCCGGTGTCACTCATGTTGCTGGAGATATGTTCACAAGCATCCCTCCAGCTAACGCTATTCTCTTGAAGATATATAATATTTAGTATATTAATTCAGTGCATATAAACAATATCTGTTCCTCAAATGCATTCGGTATTGCATAATTGGAATGACGAAGATTGTATAAAAATTTTAAAAAATCATCAAAAAGCTTTGTTGGGGAGGATCGGAGGAAAGCTTATAATCATTGCAGTAGTTCTCAGCATGGAAGGGAACGACGTATTTGATGACGTGAAGTTCTTTTATGATGTGGGGATAATGAATTATCATGAAGGGAAGGAAAGGTATGAAGCAGAACGGAAAGAATTGTTGGATGAAGGAGGCTTTGGTAGCTGTAACATTATCAAAATTCCAGCTTACTATCAATTATTGAGGCTTATCTGATGTGGACCAGATTGCATTGGCATTCATGGATAGGTTTGACAAAAGGGGAGTGCGCACCTGAGCTTCTAATAGCACTAACTTATGGGTCTGGATGAACTGCTGGTTGGTTCAGAGCTCTATAACAAGTGTTAGCTATGCCTGTAACAATCTAGCTTCAGGCCCAAATTCCATCGTTTAGGGCTTCATATTTTAGTTTGAACTTTTATGTTTATTTTTGGGTTTTTTTTTTTGTCTTTGCATTGTTTCAATTAGGGTTTTTCCCTAAACACTATTTATTCGTCTCTTTGAGTTGTTTTGAGATAGTTTTTGTTGAATTGATTAATCAGAATTATTATTTTCCCTAAATTCGGTATTCTTGTGAATCAATGAATTCTTGGATGCCTATTTCCTGGCATTTGTGCGCAAATCAACATGTTATAGAAGGTTGCTAGATGACCAATCGTGCGCGATTCAATGGCTTGCAACATTTATCCTTTTAAATTGAGGCTTCCGCTACCTCATTACCCTAAAGTATAGTTCTATGCTTAGTTTTCAAAAAAAAAAAAAGATTGTTGAAGCAAGGCTGCTGTAAAGCGACGAATAAAAAAATGGTGGGTCCCACATCAAATTACAAAAAAACAAGACAGAAAAGAATTGCCCCCCATGTAAGCAGGGGGCAATTCTGTCAAAAAAAATTCATTAAAATAATTTGATGCCGGCCGCGACGTGTATCACTGTTCTATATATAGATATAGTGCTATGCTTTAAAGATAGAAAACTTTTTTACTTTTGTACTAATTATTAAAAGGATGAAGTTGGGTGTCACGCTTCGTAAATGTTATAATGCTTTGTACGACAAGACAAAAGATTTTACTGCTAGTGGTCTTTTTTGTAATTACATAATTAAAAAAAGCAAAAAAAAAAAATTATTTGCAAGCTACAGATGTTTAAATTATTGTACGATGGATTCACATGTGTGCACCTTAGATGTTACATTTCAAAAAATTAAAATTTCAAAAAAAATAAATATTAATATTGGAGGTAATATTGAAATTTCCCTTTATTTTATCTTTACATGGCCCGCAATACCGCGGCTCGCGATATGTATTTTGATTCTTATTAAAACAACACTTTATATAAAATCATTGTGAATATATTTTTGTCTTCAAATTAATAAAATAAAAACAAAATTTTTTTTTTCTACCATCTAATGCTTATGGTATTTGATCATATAAATTTTGATTTAGAGTTTAGTTAGATTAATTCAATAAAAAATAAAATGGTTTCAAAATATATTTTTTCATATATAAACTGGGTTTCATATATGCCCTAAAAACTTACCCTATAAACTAAAATACTCCAACTTTTTTTTATTACACGCGTGTCAATTTGACGGTAAAATAATTACTATCGTGCACCCTTCTACGTTAAATAAACAGGTGAAAAAATTGCTGCTCTCTTTCGTTCTTCACCAAGTAGATCTCCGCCAAGCAACTATCCGCCCTTCACCTCTGCCCAACTCCTTTGTCCCCCTTTTTGACTCAAAAACCACAGAGCCCCTCTAATTCTTCATCTCCGCCTCCAGTTTTTGTTTACACCTCTGGTTTGCAACCGCCTCTTCAAGCTCCCTATTAATGAGCGTACCTCAAATCCGTTCATGTTTGAGTCCAAAAGACGATGCTTATTCGAGAATCTGATTACAACCGCTGCATTTGCCAAGGGTCACCACTTCTTCCGCTCGATTGAATCTTAATTCTCAGTCTATCATTTACCCTAAAAGGTTTGTGTTTCATTAAATTTATTAAAATTCAATTCGTTGAAATTTCATTAAATTTATTGAAATTCAATTGCTGAAAGTCAGTTCAATAAATTTACTGCTTTCATTAAATTAATTGAAAGGTTTGTGTTCCATTAACAAGAAATAAAGTTCTTCCACCCTATTTACTACTTTCATTGGTTTTTATTTTCTGGTGGCAGCATGTAGTTGCTGATGGAGTATCAGGTTCCTGTAAAAAGAAGAATAATCCTTAAAAATAAAGTAATTTGTTGCTTGGTGAAACGGTGGTTGAGGCTTGCTTTTTAGAACGAGACAATTGTATTTATTATTTTACATTAATTCTGAAAATGGAAATCAAAAGGTTAAGGTTGGAAGTGAAAGGGTTTGCATTTTGTAGTCTCTCCTAGAAGAATTACATCACTATCACATGCTTTCTTACACTGCCATGATTCCAGGCCATTCTTAATTTGTATGTTATGGTTTATGGGTATTGCGCTTAATGGCCATCTGGAGTGTAGACTCTATAATTGTGATTTGATTATTTTCTTTATTATCATTTTTTTTAGTTTTATTTGATTTTGGGTCTAATTTTCTTTTAACGACTAAATGCATGCCTTTTTTTTTTAAGTTAGAATGATGTGAATTTCACTGTTATGATTTTCTGCCTTTTTTTTTTTTACTTTTGGTGTTGTATATGTTAATTAGTTCTCAATTAATTAATTAGTTGTAATTCATGAATTCTGTTTCAAGAACCTGAATTTGATGAAGTCAGGTGCATTTGTACTGCCATTTTTACTACTTTCATTTTTTTTTATGTATTTTTGGTACTGTATTATGAACTTTGTTTGACTTTGAAGCATTCATTTTTTGTTGAGTATAAATTTTGACTTATTTTTGGTTTCCGATTTTTTTTTTTGATGATGTGTAGGTGACTGGTGTACATATTTTGTTGTATTTGGTTATTTTGTTTTTATTTTGCCCTTAGTCATTTGTTCTTATCACTTAATGTATATGCATGCTAAACTTCCTCCCGTAACTAATTTATGATTGCTGCCTATTTAATTTAACTTTTTTAATTCATGTGTGGATTTGACCAATCACCTCTTATATATTATGTAATAAATACATAATATTACAGGACAGAACCAAAACTCTCATATACATTCTTTAAAAAAAACTAAAATAGAAAAAATAAATTAGAAACCAAAAATAAACCAAAAGCATACAAAAAAATGAATCGGAAACCAAAAATAAATAAAAAATAGATTCAAATAAAATCAAAATAATAACTCTCCTTATACTAAGAAATATTTGGACATAAAATAAAGATTGCATAAATACAGCAAACATACAAAAAAAAAACTTTGTGCAACTACATTGCCATTAATAAAACAAAAATGTATCAGAAAAAAAAAGATACAAAATTATAAATGCAACATAAAGCGATAGCATCAAAATAATAACTCAAGTTCAACTATGGCATATTTGAATATAAAATAAAGATTGCACTAATACAACAAACATACAAAAAAAAAAACTCTGTGATATAACTACATTGCCATTAATAAAATAAAAAAGTATCAGAAACCAAAAAAAAAATACTAAATTAAAAAAAAGATATTGGAAACCAAAAGAAAACCAAAACGATACCAAATTATAAATGTAACATAAAATGACAACATCCTCTTACAACTCAACAATGCCAAAAATTATCAAAAACTAAAAAAAAAAAACCAAAACGATACTAAATTATAAACGCAACATAAAACGATAGCATCAAATAATAACTCAAGTTCAACTATAGAATATTTGGACATAAAATAAAGATTGCATTAATACAACAAACATACAAAAAAAAAAAACTTTGTGATATAACTACATTGCCATTAATAAAATAAAAAAGTATGAGAAACAAAAAAAAAATCAAAAAGATACCAAATTAAAAAAAGATATCAAAAACCAAAATGATACCAAATTATAAACGCAACATAAAACAGCAACATACCCTTATGACTCAACAATGCCAAAAACTGAAAAAATATATTCAGTTCTTTAAAATTTTTCTATTACAATAGTTACAACTCGCTTAACTTCAAAGAAAATGTTTAGCTTTAAGTTATGGTATATTTTTTGTATACTTTTCGTTTATTTTCAGTTTCCTATACAATAACAAAATGAGACCTTAAGATATAGGCAGATTTGTGCTTCCTTTTCTGTGGACAAGGACTGAAAAAATCATTTTCAGCATTCTCTAAATACAAAATTAAATTAGAAACCAAAAAGCAATAAAAAAATAAATTACAAAAGACTAATAACAATATATATTACATCAACACCCTTCACATTCTGTCCATCACGACCGCCAGAATGAGTATGAACAGAAATACAATCAACATTTTCAACACCCTATCCAATAAAAGAAATTACAAATAAACAAAACATATGAAAAAAATAAAAAAAGTATTTAATACAGCAATGCATGTTAGCCTCTTTTAACAAAACCCAGTAAAAAATAATTTAATGATACTACTAGATTTTAAACTATTTTATTTATAGGATTATATAATTTTGTATTTATTTTAGTTTATTAAAATTAAAAAAATTAATATTTAGAAAATAATGGTAAATTTATTAAAAAGAAAGAGAAAAAAAAAGGGAACAAAAAAATAAAAATAGAAAAGATATTGTATTTTCAACATAAAATATCAAAAAATTTATGAAATAAAATCCCAAAAAATATATATTGGCTGATGCTTCATTAATATACAAAGATGAACAAAATAAGAAAAAAATGAAAAAATAAAAATTTTGAAACAAGATGAAAACGAAAAAAAGAGAAATAAAAAATAATAAAGGGAAATTAAAAATAAAAAAGAAAGGAAGGAGGAAAGAATAAAA
>CATIWK010262391.1:0-10173 GCA_949634005.1 Mallotus japonicus
TTTTCATATTTTTGCTAATTGATAGATAAATTTAATAAATAAAAGCATTTGTATCTTAATTATGTGCATGAATTATTGTAGCTTTAAGGTCACATAAACTATTAAATATTTGGTTAATATTTATTAAATCTTTATATTTTAATTAATGATGATAAAAAATTTAAATTTATCATGTATTCAAAAGTTGTATTAGTTACATATTTAATTAGAATTTTAAATTAGTGAAATCACTAATTTATTAATTTTCTATACAAATACTAATAACTAGCTAAAATATTTTTTAATCAAAAATATAAACATGTTTGTCATTTATATATTTAAATTAAATTTGTATTATACATCTTGTTAAAAATCAAACACATTTTTATCAATAGAAAATTACTAGAAATTGATAATCTATATTTTTAACTAGATAAAAATTAAAAGAATGTGCATTTTAGGATTTTATCAATTAACTTTAAAAAATTGAAAATAAGGATTTAATTGACTTAAAATAAAAATTGTAAGGATTTAAGTAGTATAATTTATTTTTTTTAATGGAAATTTATTATAAATAAATGACTTATATTTTAGCTGTATGAGAAAAAAAAGCAATGAAACAATATGTTGAGGATAAATTAAAAAATATAGGGACTCAATTATATATTTTACAAGGACTTAATTAGATATAATGTTAAAATATAGGAACTGAAATTTTGACTGAGGGATTTAATGTATAGAAAAATAAAAGTATAAGGACTCAATGAAGAAACAAATAAAAGTATAAGGATCCAATAGAGCCAAATTAAAATATAGGGACTCAATGAAAAAAACGCCACTAGTTAAGGAACCAAAAGTACAATTTTTTCATTTTATATTTGTTTTAATTTTAAGCTGATCTGAAATGGGAATTCATTACCATAAGAATGGAAATGGTCCATTCCCACCGCTAATGGATTTTAATTTCATTATAATCCAGTCAAATCAATCATGGTTAAATATTTAAATATGGTCATATAATATTTAAAATTTATAAATAAATTATATAAATCAATAAAAATAATTATTAAAAATGTTTGAACAAAAAATATTTAGGGATAAGTACAATTTTAATCCATGTGATTTTTCTTTTTGGTAAAATTAGTCTTATGGTTATTTTAAACAGTTAAGTATCTCGTGTTTCATAATTTTTTACACTCCAGTACACTTCTAACAAATATTATTTAAAATATATGCTTTAATGTAAAAATGATATGAATTTTATGAAAATCATATAATGAGTGATATATTATTAAACTGACTACAATAAACTCATAACAAATCAAGTTTAGATGTATTTTAAATTTTATTATGAATAAAATGAAATAATTCTTTTATAATATTTTTAAAATAATCAATTAGTTAAATTGATTATAAATCATATATAAAATAAATTTATCATTAAAATTTAATATTATATAAATATTTTCTTATAAAATAATAATGATATTAGTTGGAATGATGTTAAAGTGTAAAAAATTATGAAACACTAGTACTTAAGATGTCAAAAAAACTACAAGATTAGTTTTTGTCAAAATATGAAACCACATGAATTAAAATTGTACTTATCCCAAATATTTATTTAAAAATAAATAATTTTTATAATAATTTTTTAAAAATTATAATAATATTTTAGTAAATAAATAAATAATTTTTAAAAATTATTTTTGTAATAAATAATTATGATATATAAAAATAATTATAATATTAATTTTTATATAAAAAATAATTATAAAAATATTTTAAATGATAAATAATATTAATTTTCAAACACATTTTATAGGGAATAAATGTTTTTTTAAAAAATTTATTCTCTTTTCCATTCAATTTTGATTTTGATTTTGAAGCAAAGCACGAACGAAACGTGCTATGGATATAAATGTCCAGCAATGGATTTTTTTCTGAGCAAGATTTGAAGTAGGCTTTTTCCTCTTTAGCAGGTACGTCTGTCAATGGGCCCAACAGCTATGCTAGCGGCTAAAGTGCAAAATTGCCCCCGAACTTATATGGAATAAATAATCAGCCCATAAATTTATTTATAGTCAGTTAACTTACCGATTTAAAAGAATTCGTCGAATTAACCCAAATTAGATAACTAATTACAACCTATCAATTTAAAGCATTTTAGAGTTTTCTGCCTTGTGGACTTAGGGATGCATATCATTTTCAGAAAACATTCTTAAACCCACCTTAGGATTGAAATTTCACCCATTGAATTTAACAAGAATAAAGGTAACCTCTCTTAATTACATGTAAGATTAAGACAAGTCACAAGTATAACTTTTATTGCATTTCAGTCCATTGATTTAGATGATTTTGCCCCTTAAGATGATTTTGGCATTCCATGAAAAAGCGAATGATGAAAAGAAAATTTTGGTCAACAATTAATAATACATACTGAGAGGTTTTAGTGGATGGAAAGGTTCATAGTCAGCCATAAATGGTGTTTGTTGTCCTGGAAAAATTCAAAGGAATAATAATTGTTGTAGGCAGAAGTTGTGAGCTCTTTGCTGTAAATGGGTTGGTTGTTTGTTTGTTCAAAATAAAATAAAATAAAATAAAATAAATCATTTTGCATGTGCAGAAGACATATATAAATATATTGTTTTCTTTAATTTAATTTTGTTTAGATTCTTAATATAATTTGATTAAATGATTATCCGGGTTGTTTCAGTGTAATGATTAAAATAATGGGGATCCGATGTCGAATTCTTCCTTCTCATGAACATCCTTCTCTTATTCGCAAATTGTAATTGGTCAAAAAAATTTTGATTAAATGGTTCAAGATTAATATAGTTTAAGTTGTGTCATCTTGCTGGTGATTATTTAATTATATAAATTTTTATGTACAGTTTATCCTAAAAAAGCAAATTAATAATCTATGTATAAATTAAAAGTCATCTATAATTATTATTATTATTTTTTTTGGAGGCTAAAGTCATCTATAATTAAAAACCTAAGTATAGCATCATTATCAGCATTCAAATCTTGGCCTAAAAGTACCTCAACTACTTTCTACATTGCTGTTTGACTCTTTAATATCACAAGAAACGTCCCAAAGAGTGAAATGATATGAAATCATCTCACTTTATGAATAAAAGATTGTTTATCCTTTTTAGTTCACATTTTTATATTTTATAAAAGTTATTTATAAATTCATAAAAAATAATTTATTTGTAAAATAAATTTTTAATGTATGTAATGTATAAAAAAATTATTTTTAATGTTATTTTAGTAAATTGATAAAATTAATTATGGGTGATATAAATTCTATCAAATTTGATAGAATTTTTAAAATAAAAAGGCTCTTAATTTGCATATTTTATTTTTCTCTCTTTCTACATCATAATTTAATTTTTAATCTTTTATAAAAATTAATATTTGAATTTAAATTCTAAATTTAGTTTAAATACAATGTTTATTTCATTTTATATGAATTTTTAATTTTTATTTATCAAATCAAATATAAATATACATTTTGTCTGAGATAAAATAAAATCTTCAATAAATTTAAATCAAATAAAATAATAGTGTTTAAATGTTAAATAAGAGGTGTTTAATGAAGTTGGAAATGTCTAGTAAATATTTTTTTTAAAACTTAGTACTCAGAATTTGAAAAGGCAAAATTTCAAGGTTTATGATTAAATGCTAATTTTGATAAAAATAAAAATAAAATTCTAAATTTTAAAATAAACTTTCAAATAATATTTATTTAAACTAAATTCTTTATTTTTAATTTTCAACAATATCAAAAATTTTGTAATCAAAATAATACACTAAAATTATATAATTTATTATAAAAATTAATAATTATATCACATAAATAATAATAAATAATTTATTCAAAACACTTATTTTTACATCAGAAATGATTTCTGTCGCGGGCCCGCTATAAAAGCGGCTAATAAAAAAAGAAGAGGGCCATGTGCTTTGACAGAAAAATCAAATCAAAAGAAATTGTCCCTCTAATTGCAGGGGACAATTTCTTCCAAAAAAATTTAATATCTGCTAACTAACTAAAAAAAATTTGAACTTTCTTTTCTAGCCACTCATCTTTCTTAAGTAAGAAAAGGTGATTTTTGGCCATTCTTAACCTGAAATCACCCCTTTACACCTCTTTTTATCAGTTTATTTCTTAGATAAGTAATTGTTCCGCATAGATCTAGTTTTTATTTTGTTTTTCGTGATTTTGTCATCCTGTTACGGCGTTTGATTTTTTATCGTATTGTTGCAACATTTTATTTTCCGTCGTCTTGGTACGGCGTTTTATTTATGTGTGTGTGTGATTCAGACAAACAAAGCATATTTAATCAGACAGAGATAACAAATCAAATTATGATTGTCAGTATGTTGTAGAACTGAAGTCATAGGTATTATAGTCACTATAATATTATTAAATTGATAGGCTTTTGAGCCGATTGATTATACTATTAACGTGGGTGCTGTTTCATCTTTTATGGTTTTTAGCAAATTTTTATTTGTATTTCTATCGATGTATTGTTAGTTTGAATCAGTAGAATTATTTTTCTTTAAAAAAAAAACAATAAGGAAAAGTACAATAAAATACCTTGTGGTCAGACGCTTTTTCATTTAGAGGACTGTAGTATTTTCCGTAACATTTAAGAGTATGTGATTTGATTCTACTTGCATTTTTGTACCCTACTCAGTAATATTGTTAAAAATATATGATATGATATTAAAATAATATGAATTTTTCATAGTAAAATTATTTACTAAATACTATAGCATTCAACTAACTAAAATAAATTTATAATAAATAAAAATAAGATGTATTTTTAATTTTATGATGAATAAAAAGATATAATTTTTAAAATAAATTTTTAATATTTGTAATAGTGTCTAAATAGTTATGTTGATAGTAAAACACATGTAAAATATTTATATTATTGAAACGGAGTGTTATTAAAGTTTTATTACAAAATAATAATGATATTAGTTGATAAGATATTAAAGTGTTAAAAAAAGAAACCACTAAATATCAAAAAAAAAAAAACCACAAACTTTTAATTAAAAATGAATCTAACCACAAGGTACTTTTTTGTAGTTATTCCAAAATAATATCAAAAATTTTATAATCAAAATAATACACTAAAATTATATAATTTATTATAAAAATTAATAATTATATCACATAAATAATAATAAATAATTTTTTTTTTTGAAATAAATAATTTATTCAAATCACTTATTTTTAAGTTAAAAATGATTTCTGTCGCGGGCCGCTACAGAAGCGGCTAATAAAAAAAGAAGAGGGTAATGTGCTTTGACAGAAAAACCAAATCAAAAGGGGACAATTTGGTCCGAAAAAATTTAATATCTGCTAACTATAAACAAAGAATAAAAAATAAAAAATAAAAAACAACAACAACAACACCCTTTTGTAATTGAAATTTGAGAAGTGAACAGATATGAATAAATGAAGAATTTAATGCTACACATAACACTTCAACTGCACAACAGCCGAAGTTGTTGCATGCAATAACTTCACTCTCCACCCACCACCTTCCCTTTACCTGCATTGCATAAATAGACATTTATATGAGTTATGATACCTGTATATATTACACTTGCAGGTAATATACTTGCACTTATATTCTCAAAAAAAAAAAATATTACACTTGCACCCATTGGAGACCATAACCATAACATAACCATGGCTAGTGAAAGAGATCTCTTGTCAACAGAGATTGTGAACCGTGGGATCGAGTCTTCAGGTCCCAATGCTGGTTCTTTGACCTTCTCTGTCAGGGTAAGGAGGAGGCTGCCAGATTTCCTTCAATCTGTGAACCTTAAGTATGTGAAGTTGGGCTATCACTACCTCATCAACCATGCCATTTACTTGGCTACTATACCTGTTTTGGTGCTTGTTTTTAGTGCTGAAGTGGGCAGTCTCAGCAGGGAAGAGCTATGGAGGAAGTTGTGGGAAGATGCTCGTTATGATCTTGCCACTGTTCTTTCTTTCTTTGGTGTTTTAGTTTTCACTGTTTCTGCTTACTTCATGTCGCAACCAAGGTCCATTTATCTAGTTGATTTTGCTTGTTATCGACCTCATGATGATCTCAAGGTACGTAATCAGTTATCTTGATTTGTGCATAAGATATACATATATAGCTGATCCTGTGGGGTTACAGGTGAGCAAGGATCAGTTCATGGAGATGCTAAGCAAGTCAGGGAAGTATGATGAGGCAACCCTGGCATTTCAGAAGAGAATTTTACAATCTTCAGGAATTGGAGACGAAACATATATTCCTAAAGCAGTAATGCAACATGAGAGTTGTGCAACCATGAAGGAGGGTCGTTTAGAGGCCTCATCAGTAATGTTTGGGGCACTTGATGAACTCTTTGAGAAGACAAGGGTCCGTCCCAAGGACGTCGGAGTACTAGTAGTGAACTGTAGCATCTTTAACCCAACACCATCCCTCTCTGCCATGGTAATAAATCACTACAAAATGAGAGGTAACATCTTGAGCTATAATCTTGGTGGAATGGGCTGCAGTGCTGGGATTATTGCGATTGATTTGGCCCGAGACATGTTGCAAGCCAACCCCAACAACATTGCTGTTGTTGTTAGCACTGAGATGGTGGGATATAACTGGTACCCTGGCAAGGATCGCTCAATGGTTATTCCAAATTGCTTCTTCAGGATGGGTTGCTCTGCTGTCCTATTGTCGAACAGGCGCCGCGACTACAGACGTGCCAAGTACCGCCTTGAACACATAGTTCGGACGCACAAAGGCGCAGATGATCGCAGTTTCAGGTTTCTTAGTCTTATTCGTTTTGAGTGCTTTCCTAACTAGTTTTATTCAGGAGCATAATAGATGATTTGATTTTTCATTTAGCCTTGCAAGAACCATGAAAGTAGCTAGGCCGGATTGATTCCTGGACATGACCGTAGACATTTCGAAAGCTCAACTTTTTTTTTTAACAATTAATACAAATAGTTAATTCACAACACCATAAGAGGGGAGAGAGCGGGAGTGGGGAGTTCAAACCGTGCTCTCCTCAAGTGGATATCCACGCCTTTTGCCATTTGGGCTACTCATGGGGAACTCAAAAGCTCAACTTTTATTTGTGTGTTTCAGCAATCTAAGATTTGATCATGCTTTTAATAGAATTTTATCTTTTGATAATTAATTAATGACCCAAATGAAACAGAAAGCTCGATCTTAATCCCAATTTCAGTGATAATTGATTGAGGTGCAAGAGCTTGATGATGATCCGACTAAGTTGCTATGCATAGTCCTATCCTTTTAACTTGTGTAAATTCAATTGTCAGGTCTGTTTACCAGGAAGAAGATGAACAAAAGTTCAAGGGACTAAAAGTGAGCAAAGAAATCATGGAAATTGGAGGAAATGCAATCAAAACCAACATCACTACACTTGGACCTCTGGTTCTGCCTTTTTCAGAGCAGCTCATCTTCTTTGTCAGCTTGGTTAGGAGGCATTTATTTGGCAGCAAGAATGGATCTTCATCATTATCATCACCTTCCTCAAAGCCCTATATCCCTGACTACAAACTTGCATTTGAGCACTTTTGTGTCCACGGAGCAGGCAAGATTGTGCTTGACGAGATACAAAGAAATCTTGAACTGAGTGACAATAACATGGAAGCATCAAGAATGACATTGCATAGGTTTGGCAACACCTCTAGCAGCAGTATATGGTATGAACTGGCTTATTTAGAAGCTAAAGAGAGGGTGAAAAGAGGAGACAGGGTTTGGCAACTTGCTTATGGGTCTGGTTTCAAGTGCAACAGCTTGGTATGGAAGTCCATTAGACGTGTCAGGAAACCTTCTAGGAATCCTTGGCTTCACTGCATTGACAGATACCCTGTGCAGCTTTAAAAGGCTAAGGCATATCTGCGTGTCAATTGGTCATGGAGCTAGACAAGTTTTGTCTATGTTTTAATTTTTTTCCTTAATCCAAAGTGTTGAATTGAAATCAGTAAGTCATTATTTCTGACACATTTTCTTGTTTTCAAGAATGGAGAAAGTGTCCCAAGTTCAAAAGATTTGTTGTCAAATACAACATGCGTGTACTCAAACATGTTGATTAATGAAGCTTCAATATATATGAGATCAAAGCTAGTTTAGATTTTACAAATATGAGATGGAACCTAGTGACCATGCAAAAATTGCTGCTGATTTCCTTCAAGCTGTTCCTCTTCCCTCCTGAGCCAAGACTCATCTTCCTTAAAATCCTGCACAAATTGTGTTCACGACAAAAGCATTACTTTCCTGTATTAAATATAGCCTCAATCAGACCATTACCAACTACATCAATACCTTCAGAAACATAGAACAACTTCATGGCATCTCAAAATTTCGTCATCGCGACCTTTTCATTACTACTACTTCTACCCTGCAGTACAGCAGCTGTTACATACGAATATAAGGAAGCTTCAGGGTGCTCTGATGTTGAGCTTTTAACTAAAGATATTATCAGCCTAACCATCAAAGAAATTCGGCATTCAAGGGATTTCGTCCACTCAATTCCACGGCTCAGGTCTGTGAAACAACATCATGTCACACCAGGAATTCAGATTTGTGTGGGGGATTTGTTCGATAACTTGAGTGATATCCGAGAAGCTCTTTATAGGTTAAAGCACCTCAAATCCATCCGTCAAGATGCTGATCGTTTGAAGGGCTCAGTGCATCGCCTTGGAGGCTTCTCAACAGCGTGCCAAATAGCTGAGAGGCATCTAGACGTGACCATAGTTAAAGTATTGCACATGAAATTAAATAACAGCAAAATTTTGCTCCAAGATGTGCTTCATCAACTTTCTTTGCTGGAACATATATAATATTCGAGTGCTCTGATTCTACAAGGTTAATAATAAGAATATTAATTCAAAGAACAACTTCTTCGTACTCGCAATTCGCAATTATAAGTGTAATTGAGAAAAACTGGAGATTCGATCAGGAAACGTTTTCTTATTTAGATAATTATGAGCCGACGTTATAAACAATATTCTACTAATTATAAATTATCTTATTTTTGCCATCCTTTCTACCAATATATGTTTGATTATACTAATATAAGTAACCATTAGAGAAATGTTAATAATGTTACATTTTTTTCCCCAAGCAAAAACATATTTCTTTATAGGGAATTTGAATTTTGGACATAGAATAAGTTGATAATTTCCACACCAATGCCCCATTTGCATCAAAGTCCAAAATCCATTTCTTTTCAAAAACAAAAAAGTTAAAATCAGGAAATAGCTGATTTGCAGAAGAGAAGTGTTGGAAAATCAAACTTTTCCAGACAATTAGATTTACCTTAAAAGACAAATTAAAATAATCAATCAGCACATGCAGTGTAGTGTTTTCCATGTGGAAAGATATTGACATGTTTCTGCCTCCTCTGTTTCTTAGGAACTTCCCTTGCAGTGACATGTTTACTCTTTCTACTTTCTTCTTTGATCTGATCTGACTCCACAATTTTCTGTTCCACTCCAAACACAGACCCTTCAATTAGTCCAATCTAATCAGTTGCTCCTCCATCTCCAAGGAAATATAAAATATGCACTCAATCTATTTTTCCAATGCAGAAAATGAAATATCAATTACCAAAAAAAAAATTAAACAAACAAACAATCGTTGAATCAATTGACAATTTTGAACTGCATGATATATACGGTTGGAGATCTTTATTGTCTCTATAGTCCTGGCCAGATTAAACTAGATTAATTAAAATTTAGTGAATTTTAAATACCGATAATTTTTAAAAAATTAAACATAATTTAAAAAAAGTCGAATAATTACAAGTTAATGGGACTGTAGGAGTAGGAACTAAATTTGCTCTAATTATATGTCACTTTGAAGTTGATTTCTATACACAGAAAAAAATAAATCCTAATAATTATTTTAATTAAACATAATAACATTGATAAGTCAAAAGGTTGATCTCTATCTCCCCTTTCCAATTAATAAAAAAAATAATAATAATTTAGTGCGTGTAAAGCTAGATAGAATAGAACATTTAGTGAGTGTTATTTGCATTATCAATTTCAAGCTCGTAAAGTCAGTCATGCGAAATTGCTAAACAGTTTCCAATTAATTATAATGACATAATTGTTTTCAATTTTCATGGATAAGTCGTCTATAATTTTGTTTTAATCCTCTAAAAACA
>CATIWK010262413.1:0-14182 GCA_949634005.1 Mallotus japonicus
GTTTTATTAACAATAAGATGTTGATCTATATTTATATTATGTCTTTTGTGCATTTCATAGCGCTTGTGTGCAGACGGATTAGCAAATCGATTGTCCTATGCTTTGGATATTTTGATGTTCTCCACGGTGTAGCTGCAGTTATGTCGTTGGTGTCTTTGTGCAGATGGCCAGGATACTATGCCGGCCTATGCTGTTGGTGTTTTGTTGATGATGCCAGAGATGTGGAGGTGCGCCAGATGGTTGCTCTTTCATCTACTGTGGATCATTTTTCCAAGATGGGTTTTAACTTGGTTCATAACCTAAGGCTTTACAATCTTGATTTGAAGGAAGTTGATCTATGTCCCCGGAGGATGATCGGCTCTGTCCGAATAATGATCGACTTCTGCTTGCTGCTTGCTTTGGTCCAAGACAAGCATATTGGCATGGAGGCATACCCCCTCCCGCAGCCGCCGCTGCTTCTTCAGTATGTCCACCGTCCGCCACTCTTCTCCAGATTAGGGTTTCATCTCTCTGATGTGTTTTTGGGCTTTGGTTTCAATATAGCCCTTATAATTGTTAAAGCCTTGTATTTTAATTGTAGCCCATCCAAGTGCCAATTTGACTTGGCCTTTAATTGTTGTATTTCAGTCTATTATTAATGGATAATTATGGTAGTTCAAAAAAAAAAATTAAATTGTAAAAATGTTCTTATATTGCGGTATTTTATACATAATTAGAGTTGAAAAAACTTTTTCACCCAATTCAACTAGAACTTTCTACATTTTTTTTGGAAAATTATATTTTTCTTTTTTTATTTAATATTTGCAATATTCGGTAATCACAAAAATTCCAACTATTTCAGAATTTGAAAATATCGGGTAGTTACAAGAGTTCTGATTATTTCACAGTTCAACTCGAATAAATCCACAAAGGAGTCAAAACTCTCCCAACACCCATTTTCTGTGTATATAAGACTCAAATTTGAAACTTTATTTAAAAGAATCCAAAATCCTTTTAACCAGGTGACGTTGGAAAAATTATATTTTTTATCAATACAAAGCAAAGATATAAAAAAAATAATACACTTCTTGTGTTATTATTAGTGTCTATATATATATTTTCCATACCAAACCCTACACGATTCCTACCGTCGTCGATAAAGAGGAGGGCTGCCCCTGTTGTATAGTCCATCGAAGTTTAGGTCATATAATTTTCCTATTAGTCAAAAAAGTCGCCATCAAGATAAAACTACCAGGGCATTTTTTTTCTCTTTTACACGCTTGAATCAACTGCCAAACCTACTACTACTAATAATGGCACCATTCCATTGTATCCTATTCAAATTATTAAGATACTAGCATACTGCCAAAGTCATTAAAAAGATAAGTTCTTGAAAAATAGACATAAAAACCAAAAAAAATGTCAGTTCAGTTTTATGCTTCCTCATTGTCTGCATTTGGCCAATAATGAAAAGCACCAAAGTCAAAAGAGTATTTGGCTAAAAAACGAAAAAGGCTCAAACCATTAGCCATACAACTCTGTGGGTAGCAATGTTTTACCTCCCCAAGTAGAGCTTTACCTGAGTCTGAACCTCTTGTAACACGCAGAATACAGAACACTAATGCAAGACAACAATGTTGTCAAGTGCCAAGTGATCTTCATAAGCAGTCTCAGTGCTGGCTCCTTATAATACGCACATTATTAGAAGTCTCTTGACATTATTATTACAAGAAATTGTATAATCTAGAAAAATTAGCTAGTGGGGGCAATTTTTTTATGAAAAGAAATTATACATCCAAACTCACAAAAACATATATATATATATAAAGTGTAACATTAAATATTCATGGGATTTTTTAAATACTACAATTGTCCTCGACTGGGATCTGATGGGAGATTTTTCAAATCAACTTCTAAAAATTCATTCAGTAGATGTGTTTTTTTTTTTCCACCATCATTAGATATTTGAGAGGAAGAAGATTGATCAGGTGGTAATTTTCTCTTAAGAAATTTATCCATCCTATAATGAAAACAAAAATAGTATAATTATCATTAGACTATAGATATTTCAATCTGAATTTTTTAATTACATATAATTTACAAACACCCGTAAGAGATATATAAATACAACAATTTGAGAATAGCTTATAAAGAATTGATACAAGAAAATTTCACATAACTAACCTGATTAAATAGACAAAGAGTAATAACTTGAAAGTTGAAAGGAATTGAATAGAAAAAAAAAAAGAATTAAAAAGTGGCGCTGTGAGCATGTACCGCCATTGTCATTTTTTTAATGAAGTCGCCGTTGTGTTTTTGAATGTTAGAGTGGTGTCAAACTTCTTATAAAGTTGTAAAAGTGAAAAATTAGGTTTTATTTTTATTTCATGTAAAAGAGCTGTAAGTATTAAAAAAAATGTAACTTAAGTGGGGGCAACAAGTTAAATAATAATAAAATAAAAACTCATATAAATCAATTATAAAAGGACAAATGGGAGCAATGACAATTTGCCACTGATTGCATCATGCTTGAAATAGTTTTCCTTATCATTCTTGAAATAGTTTTCCTTACTTACAGAGGATCACAAAGTTTTGTATAAAATGAACGATTTTAATAGCTTCTCAGCCGCACTACTCACTAACGTACAAAAAGAAGCAGGATTTTGTTGCCACTTGATACAGGGTAGTCAACCATGCTAGAGCCTTAATTGCAGCATAGAAGATCATAATGCTATGAGTATGTATCAAGTTTTTGTTCACCAAGCTATCGACTGACAACAGACAAATCCCTGAAAAGGTTTTCCAGTGACATCCTTGCTATATTACATCATTTTAATTAGGGGTAGGGGTGAGCAAGACCCGCCCAAATCCGAGTTTCCGCTCCGCTCTGACCCGACTCGATATGCTGCTCCGATTCGGCTTCCGAGGTGATGAGATCATCGGTTCGGGTGATAGGTAGTGGGTTTATCGGGTTTTAGTTGACGGGTCGGGGGAGATAATTTCTTCATTCTTCCCCGACCTGTCCGAATTTTTGAAATGTGGGCATTAAGTAAAACGACGTCGTTTTAGAACTAGAGTTAGTATATATATATATATATATACTTAAAACCCTAGTTCTCTTCATTTTACTTCCTTCTCCATTTCTTAACCGCCTCTCGATTATCGTCCTCTGCCCTCTCCTCTCTTAGTGTCTTATCATCTCTTCTCCCTCGAACCCTAATTTCTATCTTCAACCTTTAAGAAACCCTAGCAGCTCTCTTTAATCCTTTGATCTTCACCTATCTCTCCGTAGTTCTCTCATTCTCGGTTCTGTCTCTTTTTTATTTTTATTAAAGCAATGAATTTTTTAAACAGATCGCCATCTCCATTAACGATCTGTTTATTAATGGTAATCCATGGAAGATCTTATACATTTTTGTGTTTTGGTTTTACTTTGCTTTAACGTTTTAGTTGGTTATTTGTAAAAAAAATAATAATTTTCCATATATAAATATAGTTTATATTTTATATAAATATGTAAAATTTTTAGATTTGTGCTCGATGTTATATTTTGTTGATTTTATTTGTTGCAAATCTTTGATTTTCGAAATTTTTTTTTATCTGTGTAATATTTGTTGTTCAATATATGTTAAATTTATAGATCTATTGTTTATGACATTTAATCTTGTTTTTATTTGTGAAAAATGTTAGGCTTGTTAATTTTTTTTAAATACGACATTTTTTTGTTTTATATATGTTACATATAGATCTATGTTATAGCTATAGATCTGTCATATGTGCTTCTTTTATATGGATCCGTTATAGATCTAACATGCATGTAAAAAAAATTGTCTCTGCTTTATAGATCTCTAATTTATTTTTTTTAATTTGTTAATAAAATAATTTTTTTATTATTTGTTATATGTGTGAAAATAAATGTGTGTTTTAAATTTTTTTTAGATTCAACAAATTTATATTTTTTATAGATCTATAATTATTTTAAATTATTAATTTTTTATAGATCTATAATAATTTTTTTATAGATCTATAATTTTATATTATTTTTATAGTTATAAAATTTATGTTAAATGTGTATTTTATTTAAAATTCTTATTGTGAATGTAAATGTGTTTGTATTCTCATTTATAATAATGATCTGTGAATTTTTTTTTTATCATGTATATGACTGTTTGTAAATTAACAATTTGTTTCTTTGTTCTGTATTCATCATGAGTGATGACAGGGATAAAATCGAAGATCGAATTTTTTCATCAAATCTAAAGTCAATCTTCATTACTAATGGTCACAAGCAAATCCCAATCATCGAAAAAAAAATTTGAGAAAAATTATGAAGTTCCAATTTGCAATTTTTTGAAAATTTCTAAAGCATGTCATGACCAGTGTCACCACCAACGTCATGAGCAAGTAAGTCATGACTCACTCGTCATGAGTGGTGATAGATTTTTCACAAGTCATGAGAAAGTTGAAGAGCTCCTTTTTCTAAGTGGTTCAAACGGCTCTATTTGCATTAAATGCACCTCCAACGACTTTTTTTCTCTATGAGGGTTTAAATACTACTTAGAACAGAGCTGGAACAAGAGAAGAATGTTGAGCAAACACATTTAGAGCAATCTTTGAGTATTTAATCTTCAATTAATTCTTCAACCACCCAAATCTTCATCTTTAATTCTTGTAATTTTATTTATCTTAAGAGTGTTCTTGAGTGTGGGTTGGTAAGTGTTTAAAACCATCATTCAATAGCTCATTAGTGGGATTGAGTGAGTTGGGTTAGGGTTTTAATCACTTGTAATCTAAGAGGATTGTTCTTAGCCTTTGGGTTTGAGTGTGAGCCTTTGAAAAACACTTGGGTTTAAGTGTTAGCCTTGGGAAAACACTTGTAAGCTAAGAGGATTGTTCTTAGCACTTGGGTTTGAGTGTGAGCCTTGTGAAAACACTTAGGTTTGAGTGTGAGCCTTGGGAAAACACTTGGGTAGCTTGGTTTAAGCTTGTAAGGGTTTAATCTACACCTTGAAGTAGATTGTTAGTGGATTAAAATTCTTAACAAGTCGTTGAGGAGAGGATGTAGGCTTTGAGGGCCGAACCTCTATAAATTCTTTGTGTTTTCTAGCTCATCTTGCTCATTACATTATGCTCTAAATTTGTTTTTAGTTTGCGCTTTGTTAAAAATTGAAAATTGCCCACCTAGCTCAAAAAGCCAATTCACCCCCCTCTTGGCACTTGTGGAATTACATTTGGCATCAGAGCTTTGGTCTCCATTTTTTAAGATTTAATCATCTTGGAGAAAAGATCATGGCTTCTACAAGTCAAGTTGTTGCCGCCTCCTATATTCATGGTCCTAGCTACACAAGACCTCCATTCTTTGATGGTACCGATTATGCATCTTGGAGAAACAAGATGAAGATGTTTTTGGATAGTGAAGGAGTAAATTTATGGGATATCATTGAAGAGGGTTGGAGTCCTCCAACAAAGAAAGACAATGAAGGCAATGAAGTGATCATTCTAGAAAGGAATGGAGTGATGAGCAATCCAAAGCCAACTTGAGAAATAGAAAAGCAATCACCATTCTCTATTGTGGCTTGAGTAGGGAAGATTACAATGGAATAGAGCATTTAAAATCTGCCAAAGAAATTTGGGAATGTTTGAAGACCAAGCATGAAGGCACTAGTCAAGTCAAGAACAAAAAATTGCAAATGCTTGGAAAAGAGTATGAATTGTTTGAGATGAAGCCTTATGAGAAAATTAGTGATATGTATAGTAGGCTTATCACTCTCATCAACTTTGTAAGGAAACTTGGCAAGAAATTTTTGAATGAAGATGTCAACAATAAAATTCTTGGGAGTTTGCTTCAAAAAGTTTAGGAAGCTAAAATAGCTTCAATTGAAGAAGCAAATGATCGCTCTATTCTACCTATGGATGAATTTCTAGGGAAGCTTCTCACTCATGAACTCAAAATTAATCAAGTGGTAGAGGAAGAGATGGCCAAAAAGGATAAAAGCATTGTTTTCCAGGCAAGTAGAGACACTAGTGATAGTGACTCAAGTGAGAATGAAGATGAGTATACTATAATTTTAAAAAAGGTAAGAGATCTCATCATGAAGAAGAGAAGAGGATTCAAGAAGCAAGCACTTAAAGCTACTTGGGATGATTCTAGTGAATCTAATGATGATGAAACCGATGGAGGGGTTGGAAATTTTTGCTTCATGGCCTTGGAGGAACCTTTAAGTGATGAGGTCACTCTAGACTTTGAATCTAATGATGAGTTATTACTTGGTTGTGAAAAATTGATACATAAATGTGATAAACACTTATCTAGAATTAATTCACTCAAATAAATGGTAAAAAGTCTAGAAGAAGAACTTGAGAAATCAAGGCTTTGTAATGAAGAGTTAACCAATTCATTGAATGAAAGTAATTCTAAGAAAATTAAGATTGCTAATGAAAATGCAAAGCTTATTGAACAAAATGTGTTTTTAGAAAATGAAAATGATAATCTCAAAAAATCCATCTCTAGATTTAATAAAGGAAAGGAAATTATTGATGGGATGATTTCTATAACTTCCACTCCTTTAAAATCTAAAGGTGGTATTGGTTTTGAAAATGCACATGCTAGTTCATCAAAGGTTGTAAGCTTAAGTATTTCAATTACTAAGGTTTACCAAAAATCTAGTCTTAAAACCAATAGATCTAAAAAGTCTAGTGGTAAAAAGACTAACAGATCTAGAGCTAAGAGCTCAAGTGGACTTAAGCCTAGGAAATTCAATCATGCTCATTCTCATGGTTTTCATAATTTTAAAAAGAAAGAGCATGCACCAATTATATGTCATTATTTTGGTGTGATGGGACAAAAATTTTAGATGTTATATTATAAGAACTCATTTGGGATACTTAAATGATGGATCTTTAAATGCTAACCCCCAAGGACCCAAGTACATTTGGGTATCTAAAGTGCGATGACACATTTTCTTATAGGTGTGCTTGGAATCCACAATGTACAAAGAAAAGTAATATCTAGATAGTGGATGTTCAAGGCATATGACTAGGAAGGCCAACCTCTTCACTCATTTAGAGATGAAAAAGGGAGGCAAGGTTACATTTGGTGACAATGCCAAAGGTAAGATTATAGGCATTGGTCAAGTTGGTAAGAAAGACTCTGCTCATATTGAAGATGTTCTTTTAGTTAATGGCTTAAAGCACAATTTACTTAGTGTTAGTCAATTATGTGACAAAGTAATATAGTGATTTTTGAATCAACGAAATGTTTTGTAACTCATGTGAAAGAGAACAAAGTCATTTTCAATGATGAAAGAATCAACAATGTTTATACTATTGATCTATCCTTTTTTGACTAACCAAGGAGTTGATTGTTTTGTTGCCATTAAGGATGACACTTGGATGTGGCATAGGAGATTTGGTCATGCTAGCATGGAGCTCATTGGAGATCTAAGCAAGTGATCATGTCATTATCCTCCCAAAAGTGAAGTTCCAAAAGGACAAAGTGTGTGGAGCTTGTCAAATGGGTATTCTTGAATAGCTAAATCAACAACAAGGAGCAATGGAGAATGATCAAGCTGTTTCCCTTCCAATTGAGTCATCTCAAAATGTTGGATGGTAACTCATTATAATATATGTTTGCTTGTGTCATTATAATCAATTGTTTGAAGCTTGAGTGGTTAATTTGTTATATCCTTGAATTTTGATTGAGTATGGTGCAATATTGAATTAGTCCCTATTGTGGTAGAAATGGCTCAACTTTGTTTAAAAAATTATGTCGTTAAATCATGATCATTTTACTGCTGTCATTGGTAGTGAAGGTTCTGTTCTTTCAAAATAAATTCATGTTTTATTTGAAATTATTTTTGATGAATCAATTTTCATATTATGAAAATCTAATCACTGGTTAAAAGTTATTTATGATCAGTGTTAGACGATAATTTTTTTTTAAATAAAAAAGAAATTTTCATATCATGTCTTTCTATTGTGACTAGTTAATCGTGATCAGAATTCATCATGTCATCGATTATGATCAAACTTATTTTAACTATAGTGTAAAAATTTTTGTCATGATCATGACACCTTCTTCATGACCAGTGACGCGTCTACGATTAGTATTGGGGTATTTAAAGCATCTTTTACTCTAACCCTTCCATCTTCATCCTCCTAGCGCCGCCCACTTCATCTTCTCCTTTGTTTTGACCTAATTTTTTTTACTTCAATTTTTCATTAAAAAAAAAAGTCCAAAACTTTCAAAGGTCATTTCTCATGTCATAATCATCATTCATCATCCTCTCATCACAAGTGAATAATTGAAAATTGGTTGAAACTTCTCTTGCCTCTTGGTCACCACTTGAATCGGTCACTTTTTTTTTGTGTGTCTGTTACCATGGCAACCACTAAAGAACCAACAAAGAAAAGACCTAGATTTCAAGCTCTTGAAGAATATGAGGAAGCCGAGCCAAGCAATCTCCTTCAATCCATGTTAAACCAGCTCCAGGTTCATTTGGATAATCAATTTGGAGCTATTCTGACCACCCTCTCAGAGATGGAGTCCCACCTTGGACCCATGGATCGCAAATTGGAGACCCTTGGTGCTGATGTCACCTATCTAAAAACCCATTTTCCTACACCTCACGAATATCACTGATTCTGCATCTCATTTCATCACATTTTGGTTTAAAATTTTATTTTGGTTTTCAAGTCTTTGCAAGAACTTGAAATGGTTGCAGCCTTTCAACTGCTTGAGACATCTTTTTTTATTTTTGTGTTCTAGTTTGCTATGGCCTTGAACAGTAGTTTCCCCCCTTGGTTGGTTATTTCTTATAGTAACAAAAGGGAAGAAAAGGCTAAGTTAGGCTATTAGGCTTAGTTATTTTGTGATTTTGTAACTGTGTTGTGGATATTTATTGTGGAAACTGGTGGATATTTGATATTTGTGGAAACTTTGTTTTGGTTAAATTAGAAGTGCTATATATTGGATACTGTTTTTGTGTTTGGTTTGGTTATTGGATATGGCTATTGATTTTCAATTTGGTTAAAATGGAAGTAACTTTGAAATCTTATTCTGGGTGCTGTCTAAAGTTATTGCTCAGATATCCGCTATGAAGCAAGGTCACCACATTCTAATATGTATACTGCATGTCAGAATAATGGCCATATTTGTGCTAGCATATATTACTGCTGGTAGATGAGATCAAGTTTTCTTGTGTTCCGAACTGAACCACCAAAAATATTGGCCTTACATGCCATGTCTAAAGAACTATACAAAGCTGCCTTTAGTATTTTTCCAATGGTTTGGCACTTGACTCAATGTATCTATCCTCGTAATGGATATAGAATATTCTTAAAGTATGAAAATCTAGTAATTTATTTATCCTCATAAGAGGAATGTAATCAAGTAAAACTTCAGTTATTATACATAGCATAATTAGAATAATGATGTGTGCTCTTCTTTTTTGGCTGGATGGAAGAGAGGAATATTTCTGGATAGCCTACTTGCAGCATGAGAAGTTACGACAGATTGACGTCGAGTTTGATATTGATGCCAATGGAATCCTGTCTTCCACTACTATAGAAAAAGGGAAATAACAGGACATAACCATAACTGCTGCTATCACTCTTCCTAAAGATGTAATTGACATTAAAAACCAGGTCCAACTTGGTTGTCTACCAAGACTGAAAGGTAGCAAAGGTACCCGACTTAATCAAGGAGAAGTTAGAGGCTAAAGACCTCAAAGTAGCCATAGCAAGTGGATTAACTCAAAAAGATGCAGTGGTTGTCTTGAACAAAGAAGTCATGCAATTGGGGCAGTTGTGTGATAGTCAGCCTGGTGTTGAATCTAGAACTGGAAATGACACTGGACCATTAAAATCACTAAAAGAAAAAAATACTGAAGGAGGTGTCATTGATGCAGAGTTTAATGAAACCAAGTAAGTTTTCTAGATTTTCACTTGCCTACATTTACAGTAGCGTACTCTACAAATACAGTTGTAATAGAATTTTAGGCAATTTTTTCATAAAACTGTGGAAAGCATAGTAGTTTAGAACTCTGGGACGTTCTATGTACTTAAATGTTAGTTTATAGAAGAAGATGATATGCCCTGTGCTGCATCTGTTTTAATTGAAGCAGAAGTAAAGGCAGAGGCCGTGAGAGTGAAATGAAATGCTTGGAGGTAACTCTGATTAGACAAGTGATCCAGAAACCTGCCAAATGTGCCAAGTGATCCAAATCTTAAGCATTTATATGATAGTCTTCACAAAGAAGATTGTCACAAGTGTGCAGCTTTTGATCATGAAAGCCGCCAAATGCCCACCAACGCATGCTAATTTCTTGAAATAGGAATTAATCGAAGAGGAATTCAGAAGCATAGTGAAGTAGTAGGAAAGGGAAAGATGAAATAGGACTTTAGCAACTCTCTTTTTGGTGCAACCAATGTTTTTATTTCTTCTAATTCCAACTGCGACCAAGCAACAGTAACTGTTGAAGCTTGTGAGATTTAGTTTGGAGATCAAGAAGCCTATGGAAAATCTAAAGGAATAGTGTTTCAGTCACAAGGAAGTTAACAGCAACTTCAGTCTGATATGAAGACCTTTTGTAACTATTTTGTTCATTTTGTATATAGCTCAAAAGGATTTAAAGTTGTTTGCTTGTAACCCGTCAAAGTTAGTTCCACAATTTTTGGATATATGTTCTTTAAAAGTAAATCCAATCTTCCATAGGTGGCTGGATAGAAGTGTTATAACTTTGAATGTAATGACGACTTTTGTTTTGTACACTTTATTTATCAAAGTAAATGGAAGTAATGTGTGTCGATGTTCATAAAAAAAATTCACAGCTCTGCTACTTTGTAAACACCACTAAAACTCTCTCATTTACTCTTCTTAAAGCTTAGCAATCTTGTTTTACTTCTGCTAGCAATTGCAGAAGCTGCTCTTGTCTGATTCCAACAGTAACAACATCAAACTGTCACTAGTCTCCATGTAAAGCAACTAATCTATCACATGCCACAAACTGATGGACACTTCATATGATTGTCTTCAGAAAAGTAATAAACTTCATGTTCAGAAAAGTAATGATTTCAGAAATAGGTATTTGAAGTTGACGAGTTAATCTACACCCAATAGTATAAGTTGATAGTTTCAAATAACATCACCACCGCATTAGAAAATTACAATGAAATTCAGAAATCGATCATCTCCAACATCACAAAAAGGTACCTACATCAACATCAACTGTATTATTTATTAAGTTTAGTTCATGAACATCGTAATAGCACTGGTAAACTGGGAATGAATGACCTAGCCATGAAAGACACATTTTGGAAGGGCCTTTAGCAGTGAAGATGCATAAATGAATGAAGATCTGAGTAGGAAAAACTAACTCATGAATCAGTTAACAATCTCTATGCCCGTCCAAGGAGTGCCCGCATGAAGTTGAAGTGCAACATCTCCAACAATCTGTAGTTATGCAATCAGCGCTTAGAAGAGATGAGAGAAACGATGCAATGTGTATCCCCTCATTCCAATCATGGAATAGATGAAAGAAATATAAAAATTGAATTTTTATTCCCCCTTTCCTATTATCATGGAATAGATGAAAGAAACATAAAAAATGAATTTTTATTCAAGAAAGAAATCTTATTAGAACAATCAATATCTAGTTCAACCTTCAAAACCATATCACATCTTGGATTTGATTAAACAAGATCAATTAAGATGTATATTTGTACTCGCTTCTAAGGTGAACCTCAACCTAATAATTGCAATAGCTCTCACAACCAGACACTTTTAGACCAAAAATTTTAGATCTACATAAATCCTGGACAGATTTCAGCTGTAGTAAATGGCAAACACAAGCATAAAAACAAAGGCCAACCTATAGAATACCAGTTTCAAATTTGCAAAATCCACAATATTCGATGTCTAAGACAAAATAAACTAAATAAGATTATTCATTGCTTCACTGAAAGGAAAACTTTTTTAAGATTCATACCTTAGCCATGGATCTATAAGACTGTTCTGTTACCCCTGCAACATGAGGAGTAATTATAACATTGTCAAATTTTAGAACTGGATCATCAGGATCAAATGGCTCAGTCCAAGCAACATCAATGCCTAAGCCTCCCAAGTGACCGCACTTAAGGTGATGCAAAACCGCCTCATAGTCTAGAAGACCACCCCGAGCAATATTTATCAAAAGGGCACCCTGTGGCAAGAAACTCTTCAACTATACTAAAATAACTAGACAGAGACATCCAAAGGATATCTAGATGAATCAATTATCCCAAAAACATAATTGCTCATTCAATATGGTAAAACATACAAAAACAAAACTTCACAGGTATCCCAATAATTTAAAGCAAGTTATAAACTTTACTGTAATCAAAAAGTTAAGCTTCACTCGAACAGTAATCATACTTTGACTAATCCTAAAAGTTCACAGCCTCCCTCCACACCAAACCTATCCAGTCATATTATCTAAATTATCGACAAAATAAATCATGTCCAAAAGCCAACCTTGAGTATTCTTATGATTGTGCCTTGTCAAAAAGCATGCAAATTTTAAGAAGTACAAGAATATTCAGCATGAAATAGAAGAGAAAAAAAAAAGACAGATTTGCTTGCATGAAATAGAAGCTTATGCGAAAACAAACCTTTCTCATCGAAGATATGAAAGAATTGTTTACAATTCCAGCCTGAAAATTAAAATATCATAATTGTGGGTTAGATAGTGAATCATTTACCATAAACAAATAAGAAATATAGCATGTTACAACAGACAAAGAAGTTGTAAGTCTTTTTAGTAATTTGTGTACGTGACTGAAGGAGAACTGACAAATTATTCGCAGTCCAGACTCAGTACTTTCCTCAAAACTTTTACAGCAGAAACTTTTCTTTTTTCATTCAATATGGTGTTCTGCTTCTAATAGTATGCCTGGGATTTTAGACAGCTTTAACATGTTAGTTCCTTTACTTTTCATAACACTAGAAGAACCATGATATAAAACACAAAAAAGACAACGCAAAATTTAACTGTCAATTAGTGTTTGAGTTGTTTCTTTCATGTAACTTTCACTTTATCCTAGTAGGATACCCCATGTTCTCTTATTCTCCTTGTAGTTACTAATGTCGCTTCATATCATAGTAAATTCTTTTTTTTTTTTCCCCTCAAGGAAAGACGTAAAAGCACAATAAAAAATTGCTGTGTGTTCACCACAAACAAAATAAAGAAAATAACTTGGGTTATATAGTTGCTTTGTTGAACTTTTAAGCACCCCAGCTCTGAATTTAGAATAATAAAAACAAAAAGCAAGAATACTCTCATCTCTCAGTGCTTATTAGTTTACAATTCTAGAATTAAATTAACTGCAACAATCAGTTCAATTGAAGTCTAAACCTCCAAAACTACAAATACACTCAAAATACTTTTAAAGAATGTCAGAGTTCATCAGGAAGTCTGTGGAATGGATCCTATTTGGCTGCTTAATTGTCTAAACCTACTAAATAATAGATGTATGAAACTAGATCTAGAAACACTGTCAATTATAACAACCTACATTAGACGGGGTATAAAATCAATAAGGAAAGAGAGAAGTTCTGATGAGCAAATGAAATGTTGGTATATATTGTTGCTTTGTACTCAACAAAAAACATGCATGAATAAAACTAATGTCTAATTTCTATGTCCGCAAAAATGGCCATCTATAAATAGATCTTGGGCAGCCAATAGGGCGGTGTGCTAATATGATGAGAAAATTAATTAAAAGGAAAGGATCAGTCTTACCGTCTCTTTGTTCATATTCAAGCAGCAAACAACTATATCAGCATCGCTAGCAAACTTGTATATATCTTCATGATTTCCCTTCTCATCAACAATATCATCCATGACACAATTCTGTACAGGGAGCCCTGAAGACATCAAAGAACTAAATGAAAAGCCTTCAGAAATGAATCCTTATTTTACAAAGAAAAGTTACAGACCATTTTGTTGACTAGAAACATGTAAATGTGACGTCCAGCTCCTTTTTGTGGCAATAATTTTTACACCAAATGGTCGCAAGCGCTTCGCCAATTCAATCCCTATGTTTCCAAATCCCAATATGAATACCTATTTGAGGAAAAATTATAATATGTAAAAGAACAAACAAGATGGGAAATGAAAGAGAACAAATTCTGATTTCTTTTAGAAAATGAGTCTCAACAATTAAT
>CATIWK010262545.1:0-10314 GCA_949634005.1 Mallotus japonicus
CCAATCTAATTCCACTTTTTGTTAAACCGTGAACCAGTAGTTCCAAACCAGAACCAATTAGTTGCCACCTCTAGTGTTCATATTGTAATCAAATACAATGCACTCAAAATAGATAACTATTTCTTTTCATTAATAGAATATAAAAAATAAAAATATTTTAATACAATATATTAGTTCTAATATTAAAATTAAATAATATTTAATGCTTTACATTTAAAATTAAAAAATATTTTTTTAATCAATTGAACAGAATTTCACTTATGTAGTGATTTAAATTGAATCCGTAATTTTTAAATATTGTAAATAAAATATTTATTACTTGAGTATTTAATTTTCAACACAAAATTGTTTGACATCTAAATCAAATAGTCAAAGGAGGCCTCAGAATTTGAAGGTTCTGGATTCAAGTTTTAACGGAGCACATCAAAATTAAAATTCTTAATTATTACTATGAGACAATGTTTAACACTATATATATAATAATAATAATACTTAAAATAATAAATAATTCGATAGATAATAATTGTAATTTTTTATTTCGGATGAAGGGGCTAGTTTAAAAAAAAAATTAAAATTGTTTGACTTACATTGTGAAATTTAACCTAATGTAGCAAACTACAGTTGCCACACGTCTTCTAAAAAGTAAGAGAAGAAAAAATAAACACTAAGAAAAGGACTGAAAGACATCATAAAAATAAATATCAAAAAGTATTTATAATTGTCCTTGTATGATTATAACCGGCTTATTATACTTTTCCCAAGCCATAGGGGCCGCACGATTCACCATAAAAGCATTTTTTTTTTATTAACATGAAAACATTGAACTCAAAAAATTTTCAAAAAAAAACTCTTCTACATATTTTAAATATTGAAAAAAGATATTGTAAATTATTTTAATTTTTAAAAATAATACTTATATATATATGTTAGAACCATGATAAATTGGTATGGAGTCAGTTTTTGATGTTCTTAGTCTTACTCTTATTCCGTAAAAATTTAAGTTAGGGGTAAAGACAAATAAAATGGACTATCAGATACCTATACTTTTATTTTTTTTACATGTTCTTATAGTAATAATTGTATTTTCTATAATTTTTATTTATTTTAACATAATATATTTAATTAAATTTATAAAAGCAATATATATATATATAATTTATGAATATAAAATATATATAAATATGCTGGATATAAAATCAAATAAATATCAAATTCAAAGTCAGGATATGCCAATGTAAAGTCACAAGTCAAATGAGTTACTTGTCTAATATTTTTTCCATTCAATTAAAATCACGTCCTGATTAAACAATTATGAGAAACCGACATCATTACCAACTTCTGACAAAAAAAATCTTATCAAATATTTTTAGAAAATGAACTGAAAATACACCGATTAAACTTTTATCTAACTTAAAATTTCAAATTGTTAAGTGCAAATATCCAATTGGTATATAAACTCATTCAATATAATTTATTAAACCGATATAAGATTAATTGCTTTTAACATGATCTCTTGACACATGTTAGACCTAACTAGCATGGGGCACAATGATCTAATAAGCTTGCATACAATTGTACGGTAACAATATGTTTTGAATATCTGCAACAGCTTTAATACTATGTTGAAAAATGAACAAAAAATACACCAATTATACATTTGTCCAACTTAAAAGATCAAATTGTTAAGTAAAAGTATCTAATTAGTATATAAATCACTTACGTGGGATTAATTGTTTTTTTATTTATAGTATGAGATATAAAAATGGTATAAGCGTAATTTGAAATTTGACATTTTTATAATATTTAAATTCACCCAAAGTTAAAACTTATGCCTCAATTTAAACATTTTTTCTCAACTTTGCATACAGATAAATTATGTTTTAGTCTTATATAATACTTTAGCATTTTTTAATTAAATAATTATATCAAGGGAAAAGGTCTAATTTATCCTCAAATGTTTAGTGCAAAGCTCAATTAGGTCTTTTATCTATTTTGTTTTACATAAACACAAACATAACTTTACTCAACCGAATCATTTGGCTCCTTCCAAAAACTTTAATATTCAAATAAATTATATAAAGATCTCTCGAATTATTTTTCTATTAAAATATTTTAAATTTTGAATCTTAATTGATAAAATTATGCTTAATTTTTATTAATAATTTAAATTATATGTGTAAGCTAAAATAATTAAATAAAAATAAAATTTTGAATTAAGTGAAATTAATTTTTATTATTTTGATATATATATATATATTTAAAATCTCCATTTCAAATTACTTAGATAAAAAAATAAAAAAATATAGCAGAGCATCAGAACAGAGATGATAAACAAAATTCAAAATGAATCCATGAATGCATTATGAGAAAGAGGGACAAAACTCAGAATAAGTCCTAAAGGCCAAGGACAATAAAAAAGAAGAAGAAAAACAACATATAAAATAACAACTCTATTGATATTATGAACGATATCATATATATATATATATATATGTAAAATTAAGTAATGAGCAAAAAAAATTCTAGCAGTGGAAGAAAAAAAGAGAAGAGAGGGAGAATCTTTTGAGATTTATTAGTTAAATTTTTTAGTACATAAGAGTATATGTTTATTTATATTTTAAATTTAATGTGGAAAATAATATTAGAGTTATTGAAACTATTTGGGTGGGTTAATTTCTTGATATTTATCTCTTATTTAGTTCAATTTCATTAAATAATTCATTTTATTTTCAAATAAATTTTAAATAGAATTTATTTAGAAATAAATTTCAAATTCATTTAAATCAAATACATTTTATCAATAAAATTGAATTTAATATCTAATATTTATTTAAATTAAAAACATATATCTAATTTTTTTTCTAATAGTTTGATTTGGCTTTAGACTCAAAACATTTGATTTCTGCTACAAGCTAAAATTCATAAATATATTTACTACCTATTTAAAAACTTTAGGTGGATACATAAATAAATTAAAAAATTAAACTGCAAAAGTAATCCAAAAATATCACTATTTTTTTAATTAGTACAAAAGGTTAATTCCTAACACTACAAAAGGAGAGAGAGGGAGGTGAGGGGTTCGAATCTTACTCTCTTCAAACTGAATGTCTACACCTTTTACCACTTAAATTACTCGTGAGACTCCAAAAATATCACTATTGTGACAATGAAAAAGAAAAATTTGACCATGATGTTAACGACAAATTCAAGGTTGACAGGGAATTTGTCTAAAAGAAGGAAGGAAAAATCATATAAAAAGGCAGGAACTTTGGACAAGGCAGTCTTATAGTTCCGGTTTGGAAGTCAAGCTTTTATATATATATATATTAAATTAGTTGATAAATTTTTTTTGTTATTTTTATAGTTTAATTCTAATTGAACAAAATTAGAGGGTGTTTGGTAAAACTGTTTGAAGAAGATTGATATTTTTAAATAGTGTTTGGTTAATATTTTTAAATAGTAGCTGATAGTTGTTAGAACACCTATTAGCTTCTATTCATATCAACTCCAATTTGGAGATTTTCATGAACAACTCCTATTAATTTAAATGTAATTACTCAATTGTTCCTATTTACTTAAATGTGATTATTTAATTATCTGTATCTATTTAAATTAAATTAAATTTGTAAATTATTTTTTTTTCTTTCATACCTTTGTAGTTAATTTTTTTTATATATTTCATATTTGTGAATTAATTTTTTTTGAATAATTGATTTAAAGATGTACAAATTTATTATATGCATTTTTTCATATAAATATTATTATGTATATTTTAATATATATATATTTAAAAATTACTATAAATATGTTATATTATATATAATAAATATATTATTATATAATTTTAATATATTTAATTACATAATTTTTAATATTAAAAATTATAAATATAAAATATTTTTTGAAATTAATATGTATAGTTGAATACAGTAGAACATATAAATAATTAAAAAATAATAAATATAAAATTTTAAAATTTTAAACAACTTAATTAATATCTATAATAGTCATTGCATATATAAATAACGACAACTGTAAATAGTTTTATCAACATTTAATATTGATCAGCTAACAGCTACCAACTAATTACTATTAGCAACAACTATCAGCTAATAGCTACCAGTAACAACTATCAGCTAACAGCTACCCTCTATTAGCAACAGTTTAGTCATATGGGCCATTACTTAGAGTCTAATGGGTTGAACTAAATTAGCTGTTGAGATTAAAAAAAAAACTAAAATTTGTAAATTTTTTTTATGGGACATTCTATAATTACTTTGTTTTAAAACAAAGTAATATACTTTGTTAACAAATATTTATTTAAATTCACAAAAAAATATGAAAAGAATATTAATTTGTTTTTTGTAAAGTAACATCATGTTTCGTAAAAATAATATTGTTTTGATTTTTTTTAATTAAGTTGTTCCTTTATTAAAAAAACTCTTTTATGAAATTAACTATTATAATTTTTATAATTATATAAATAAAATTATTTTAATTATTTTTACATAAAATATTCTAAATTAATAAAAATAGTGATAGTTTAAAAAATATACTAAGTTATAAAGAAAAAGAAACTAATTCTTTCTCATTTTTTGTAAATTAAAATAACTTTTTCTAAATTTTTTTTTTGCAAAATATGAAATTGAAAAAACACTTACAATCGATAAAAATGGAACTAACATTTTATAAAAGAACTTTTATAATTATAAAAATTATTTTCATAAAAAGTTAGTATTTCTTTTTACAGAGTAACAATTTAAAGAAAATGTTATAAAATTATAACAAAAAAAATCAATTCTTATACTTATAAAAAACAATATTACTTCATAAAAAAAATTGTATATTTTTCATAAATTAAAATAAAACTTCTTAAATAAAATAGATTACTTTATTATAAAAACAAATAAGCATAAAAGACACTTTTTTTTAGAGAAAAGGAATTGGTTATTTAACTTTAACTAATATAATTTATACAGCTATTTTTTTATTTTTTAGAAAAAAAAATTATATATATATATATATATATATATATATATATATATATATATAAATTTAAATTCATTCATTAAACCAATTATAATAAACTAAAATTTTTAATAAAAAATTATGTTCGAGTTTGATTGTGGGTGCAAACGAACAGAGCCGCTCGGAGCTTTGCTCATTAAAAGCTCGTTTGAGTTTGTTTAGTAAGTTAAATGAGTTGAGCTCAAATTTGATTTTGAGGCTCGAGTGACAAACGAACAGAGTCTAATCATTTTAAAACTCGGGTCGTTAAAGCTCGTGAACAGACTCATTAATATGTTTGAAAGCTAGCTTGTGAGCAGATTCATTTAGGAAATATGTGAACATGCTCATTTAATATGTTTGTGAACAAACTCGTAAACACGCTCGTGAACAAGTTCATTTAGCAAGTTCATGAACAAACTCATTTAAAGAGTTTGTCAACAAGCTTATTTAGTATTAATTATGTATAATTCAATAATAAATTATTATTATTAAGTAGTAGTTAAATAAATATAATTTATTTATCAAATAAATATTATATAATACTAATTTAATATTAGTATTAAGTGTTAAAATTATATATAATAAAATTATGTAGTAAATATAATATTAATTTAGCATTGAATATAGTAAAATTAATACTAAATTAATATTAATTAAACATAATATGAATTAAAAAGCTATTAAATCATTATGCGATTTTAATATCATTATATGATTTTAATTTTAATAAGTTTAATAAAACTATTAATTATATGATTTTAATAAATGAGTTTGTGAATAAATTCATTTAGTATTAATTAAGTATAATTCAATAATAAATTGTTATTAAGTAATAGTTAAATAAATATAATTTATTCATCAAACAAATATTATATAATACTAATTTAATGCTAATCTAATATTAGTATTAAGTGATAAAATTATATATGGTAAAATTATGTAGTAAATATAATATTAATTTACCATTGAATATAGTAAAATTAATACTAATTAAACATAATATGAATTAGAAAGCTATTATATGATTTTAATGTTAATAAATTTAATAAAACTAGTATTGATAAAATTATGTAATTTTAGTATCATTATATAATTGTAATGTATATTAATAATCAATGTTAAGTAAATATAATGTTGTAATGTATATTAATAATAATGTTATTACATAAATATACTTATTGTAAATTACGTTTTCTAACTCAAAACTATGTTATTTTAATATAAAAAAAATTTCGATATTAGAAAGCAATTTAGTATTATCATATAAATTATTAAATAAATACAACATTAATTAAAATTGTTATTACATAAATATACGATTTGAATTATTATTTGTAATTTAATTTTATATAATCTCATTATAAACTACATAGTTTTAACTCAAAACTATGTAGTTTTCATATTATAAGCAATTTCAACATTAAAAAGCAATTTAGTATTATCATATAATACTAATTTATTATTAAAAAAATACAACATTAATTAAATTGTTATTACATAAATATACGATTTTAAATTATAAATCATAATTTAATATTATATAATCTTATTATAAACTATGTCATTTTAACTCAAAACTACATAATTTTAATATTATAAGCAATTTCAATGTTAGGAAGCAATTTAATATTATTATATAATACTAATTTATTATTAATATTAATTTAGTATTAAATACATATAACATTAATTAAAATAATTATTAATAAATATATAATTTAAATTAGAAATTATAATTTAATTTGTATTATTTTATTATAAAATTACGGAGTTTGCATTTAACCCATAATTAAATTACTTAAACCGAAGCTATACCAACAACATTGTGCTATCACCACAATTAATTTTAGTTTAAACCGAACTCTAATTTTAAATTTTAAAACAAATAAATTTTGTATTAAATTGTAAGAATACTAATTTAGTGTTAAATAACAAAATTTAAATTATTAAATGTAATAAAAAATTATTTATTAATCGTAAAACAATATAATTTTTGTATAAATTGTTATTAGCATCAAATTTATACTAATCAAATATTATTTAAATTATTAAGTAACTAAATATAATTTTATAATAATTCTTAAATTAATTTATGAATAAATTCATTCAATATTAAACTAATGTAATTTAAATTATTAAATATAATAAAAAATATATAATTTAAATATAAAACTATATAGTTTGAGACAAAACTACGTAGTATTGTATCAAAATTATGTAATTTTGATGTGTAATAAATGGTGAAACTCCAACACACTCCAACAAACCCTTTTTACATTGCTCTCATATATAATGAAACTAACCTCTCCTCATAACCCTAGTCGCCCCTTCCTTCTCCTTTCTCTCATCTCTATTTTTTTTTTTTAATTTTCATCTTCAAACCCTAGCCGCCCCTTTCATAACTTTAGCCGCCCCTTACAACCACGCCCACCATTCATAATCTCAACCGCCATCTTAGATTAATGTCTTTTCCTCTTTTGAGTTTTTGTTGAACTTTAAATAATAACCTAGATTCAGAAGCAGTCGCCTCAAGCAAGAAGAGCCACTCATTTTATGTTCATGGAGTTTCTTTTTATTTGTAAAGCTCTTTTTTTAAGCTGTGAATCAAAGTTTTTTTTTTTTTTCTGAAGCTTTGTAATGAGCTACTTGGATGTAAGCCATAGTTCGAGCTCTTTTAAATTTAAGCAAGCCAAGCTCGAGCTATAATTTTTAAAAAGTTAACAAGCTCGAGTTTTTCAAAACTCGACTAGGCTTGGCTTGATTAGAACTCTAAGTTTGATTGATTTTGAAATTTTTACTCTAATGCTCAATTCCTCTAAAATATGAAAAAGACAAAATCCATCTTGAGACCCCTAAACTTTTCAATTTTTGGCATTAGGCTCCTAGAATTTCATTTTATAAATCTAGACCCTCAAACTTCACGGATTGACAATTTTAAACCCTTCTATAATAGGAGGTTAGGCGCATTGACTAGGGTAAGCAAGGGTTTCGAATGAACCGAACCAAAAATCAAACCTATTCAATTCGGTTTGATTTTATTATTTTATATATGAATCAAACCAAACCAATCGAAATCTTAGTTCATTTGGTTCGGTTTTGTACTAAAAAAATTCGGTTAATCTAAATAATCGAATAAACCAAAATAGTTTAGTTTTTAGTTTGTTTCGATTCAGTTATTTTAGTTTGGTTTCGTTCGATTTCTAGTTTGATTTGATTTGATTCGATTTTTATAAAATTTAGTCTAATTAATATGCTTGGTTAGAAAAATAGTCAAAAACTAACCGAGCTTCCTAAATGCTTACCATACCAAAAGTGAAACTTGTCCTCTCTTTTTTCCTCTCCTTTTCTCTACATTCTCTCTAAAAACCTCCTTTATTAGTGGTTTTTAAGGTTGTTTTGGCCATTTTTGGCCAAAATCACCTCCTCCTACTCTTTTTATTTCATTTTTTGTTCTTAAATTAGTTCTATTTCATAAATCTATATACTTGTATTGCCTCCATATAGTGAGGTTATGGTAGATATATTTCTAGATTTCTTGATCTAATTGTGTTTTTTGTTTTTTGGTAATTTGATCTATAAAAAAAACTTGGTTCTTATTCTATTTTGATGGAGTTTGATAGAACTAAACTTTTTTTGTTTTGTTCTGTGGGTACAGTGAGTTGATGATGTTCTTACTTGACATGATCAGTGGATCCCTTTGTACAATCTGTACTAGTTAGTGTTGATGGATTTCAAAGAGGAGTCTTAAAGTCCATCATCAAAAATATTTGATTTACTTGTTTTTTATTTTTGTACTTTGTAAGTTCTAATAATTTGCTTTGTACTACATCTCTTTCCTTAAATCAATCTTTTATATGTAACCTTTGATCAATTATGAATGAAATATAAATTTCACTGTTGTTAAAAAAAAAGTGAGGTATCGCATAACATGATGACTAATTAACATTCTTTTGACAAAAGTGGCTTTTGATTTAAAAAATAAAAAAAATATTGCAACAACAACAATAATTTTTTGTCAAATTGCTCGTATATGAATGCTTATGTTGTAGAAAAAAATTAAAAGGAAAATTTCTGGAAATTTTTTCATTTGCTACAAGTGCTACATCTTCAGTCCTTCAATTAATTCATACCTTTATCCCTCTTTCTCTTAAGTCGTACCTTCTTCCTTTTTCTTCTTCTTTCTCTTCTTTACTTAAGTTATTGCTTTTTCATAAATGTCCACGATTTCACTATGAAACAATTCATCCAAGCTATCAACAACAATCTCCAAACATTTGTTTTGCTCCAAAAAGGTTAGTTGATTTATCAAATTAGAGGGGTTGTTTGTTTTAGCTCTTGGGATACAGCTGGTAGCTGTTCAGTTCTCAACAGCTAATAAAAGGTGTTTGGTTATTTTTTTATACAAGGGGCTGTTAGCTTTTCAAGACTCCAACTGGTCCAGTTAGTATCGGCTCAAATTTGGAGCTTTTCACTATCAGTTCTATTTCCTTCTAATACTATTACTAATATATCCTTATATTCTAAAAACCCTATACTCAAAATCAATCATCTCATAGTCACTACAAAAGAAAAAAAAATGTTTTCTCTATCAATTTTTTCTTTAAAGTCTCACATCATCTTGGCTCAAAGATTTTGATTATCAAGGTTAGTGGATCTAACTATTTTGTTTATTATTTTTAATTTATTTGTTTTAATGTTTTCAATTATGTATGAATTTGTATATGGAAATTAATGATTTCTGCATAGTTGTTGCCTCATTTGCCTTTGTTGCGTATGATATTATAGTTAAGAATTTTTTAGTGTGCAGTCTTCAATTCATCCTTTGTTCATATTTGACCTTGCTTTTTAATTTTTCATTGATTTATGCATTATCAAAATCTTCAATCACGCTCTCTTTTCTATTTTATTTTTATTGTATCTTCTCTTTTATAATCATATCATATCATTATCCTTTGTCTCTATCTTTGGTTTTTTAGTTCTGTTTTCAATTGTTGTTTGACTGGGAGTGACAAATAGAGAATGGGAAGGGGGAAAGAGAGGAGACCAACCACTCAAAACCACACACACGTAAAAGGTGGAGAGTTGGGCAAAAAAAAAAAATTATCCCCGTCCCATCTTCCCCTAGAGACCCAAAAAAAATAAAATAAAATTTCACCAGATGATAGTATGTAGGCTGCTGAAGTGCTGCATGTTTTAAGTTGATGCATATATATATACATACATATGCCTTTTCTAGAAAAGATACATGTTTATGCTAGATGTACCTGTACACACACCAAATCTCTGAGATTTCTTTTTTCTTTT